>JZKD02S1655001.1:698286-715453 GCA_000966675.3 Picea glauca
TAAAAAATTTGTGATTGTAATAACATATGAATTCTAATGTAATTGCTATTTCTTATCACTTTCCTTTTTCTTCATATAATATTAAAAAAATTCTAATTGCATTAATATATGAATTCTAATGTAATTGTTATTTCGTTTCTTAGTAAGTTTTATTTTTTATTCATATAATATTTAAAAAATTGTAATTGGATTAATATATGAATTCTAATGTAATTGCTATTTCGTTTTCTTAGTAAGTTTTATTATGCATAATGTTTTAATTACATTGTGACAAGAACATTGTTTAATATATCTAAAATATCTTACTATTTCTTCATATAATATTATTACAAAAATTGTAATTGTATTAATATATGAATTCTAATGTAATTGTTAATATGTATTCTTAGTAAGTTTTGTTATGCATAATGTTTTAATTACATTGTGACGAGAATATTGTTTAATGATGATGATGATGATTAACTTTCATTAAGATCGAATTGGTGTATATGACCTTAAGAGAATAAGTAATTACTTGTGATTTAGTCTATATAACTTTTCATTATAAAAAAAATACATATATTTTTAATGATTTTTTAAATATATATCAAATTAAAAATTAAAAACACTTTCCCATTACAAAACAATTACTTATATTTTGAGAGACTTCTTAATATATATATATATATATATATATATATATATATGATCAATCAATACCTTCAATCTCCCCTTTGATGTTCAATGCATGTGATGACTCCTAATCTATATCTCAATCTTTAAAGTTTTCCTTTCATAGTGTCTTGGTCAACACATTTGCAAGATAATAAGTGGATTATTCAAACCTCAATTCAATATGATTGTATAGATTATTTGTCATTATATTGGTAGAAATGGTGTCACAATAAATAGGAATGGTCATATTTTGTTCTTGTTTCAAATGTGTGAATTGGATCTGGATACTTTATAAATTGACTTCCCTGGGGGTTTTGAGAAGGAGGAAGACAAAGTGTTGGTGCTAGAAAAAGAAAAGAGGAAACTGGAACTACTAAGACAGGAGGAGGACACTTGGAGGCAAAAGAGTAGGGTAAATTGGTTGGCTTCACGTGATAGGAATACTAAGTTTTTTCATGCTTATGCAAATTCCAGAAAATAGATCAATACCATTTGGGATATTACCAAGGAAGATGGAACAATAATCTCCAATAAGCTAGAACTACAAAAGGAAGTAGTTGACTACTTTCAGAATATATTTAAGGGTCAGGCTAACCTTGCCATATCTTATCAACTTGTAGTTTTAAGGAATTATCCGAGGATGTTTTCAGTGGAAGAAGGTCTTAGATTGGCTAAGCCAGTTACTCTAGCAAAAATACTATCAACCCTTAAAGGTTTTAAATGTTCAAAAAGTCCTGGGTCGGATGGCTAGACTGCAGAGTTCTTTCTGACTTTTTTTATCTTTTGGGTAATGATATTTTAGAGATGGTGGAAGAGTCTAGGAGGAAAGGTAGAGTTTTGGGTGCCTTGAATGCTACCTTTATTGCACTTATACAAAACAGTGATAAATCAGACTCCTTTGGAGGTTTTAGACCAATTGCATTATGCAATCTGGTGTACAAGATCATTACTAAAATAATTGTTGCTAGAATTAAAACCTCACTTTCTGTTGGTATCTCAAAGGAACAATATGGATTTTTAGAGGGAAAACAAATTATTGATGCTATTGGAGTTGTACAGGAAGATTTACAGAATATAAAGATAAAAAATATCAAAGCACTGGTCCTCATATTGGATTTGATAAAGGCTTATGATAGAGTGGACTCGAGGTTTCTTAGGCTTGTTTTATCACAGGTGGGTATACGCTTAGAAGCAACGGATTGGATTTTGGGGTGTGTGTCTTCTACAAAATTTATTGTGTTGATCAATGGTAAATCTACTAGTTTCTTTAAGAGTACAATGGATTTAAGAAAAGGTTTCCCTTTATCTCCTTTACTTTTCCTCCTTATTGTTGAAGGGTTAAGTAAACCCATACATGAACAAGTTAAGGATAAGAAAATCAAAGGTATCCATGTGGCTAAAGGGATAATTATTACACATTTGATGTTTGTTTATGATGTAATTATATTTGGGAGTGGAAGCATTTCTAAGTGGGAAGTTTTCAAGGAGGTATTGGAATTTTTTGCAAGGCGGCATGGATGGAATTCAACCCACAAAATTCTGTGTTTTTAGAAGCAGGGTGGGATGTTGAAAGGCTTTTTTTGTTGAAGGATCTCCTGCCCTTTGAAGTAAAGCAAGTAGATGATGGTTTTAAGTACCTGCGTGTTTTTTTAAACCAAATTGTTATTCTAGAGATGACTAGAATTGGCTGGAGAAAAAATTTGAAAAAATAATTTTAAGTTGGAGTCATAGGTGGCTTTCTTTAGGGGGAAGGGTCATACTTGTAAAAGTTATTCTTGAAAGCATTTTTGTATATTGGCTCTCTTTGTCTAAGATACCAATAAGCGTCCTAAAAAGTATAAGAAGGAGGATGTTTAGTTTCTTGTGCATTGGTAAAAAAGCTAAAGAAGGGATGCATTTGATAAGCTCGAAAAAGCTTGCAAAACCAAAAAAGACTGGTGGTTGCGGTATCAAAAATATATTTTCCTTTGGAAAAGATCTGGCGACTAAAAGTATGTGGAGATGCCTTATGTTTCCTAGTCTATGGCATGAGGTGATAATAAAAAAATATATTAAGAAGAAATCTGTTGAGGAGTGGTTCAAGAAAGGAAGGAAAATTTGTACTAGTATCTCAAATTTTTGGAGAGCCCTCACCTCTTCATTATCTATTATAATAGATTGGTTAGTTTGGAAACCTGGAAACGAGAGGGACATTAGAATTGGATATGACCCTATGGTTGGGTCTCATTCCTATTATAAGTTTTCAAGGAATCTTATATTGACATTGAAGGCACAAGGGATAGAATCCCTTGCACAAGCTAGGTCTAATGATCTGTAGGAAACTAGTCATACAAGGTAGAAAAAGGAAAAGACCTTAGGGTTGGAAGGAGAACAAAAAAAAGAATGGAATAAATTTATTAAGGGCTTAGTTGGTTCGGTAATTGAACTTAATAATGAAAAATATATCTTATTGTGGTCCTCGGATACAAAAAGAGGACATGTAAATTTCAAACAAGCTTATAAAGTACAATTGCTGGAGGATATGGAAGAAGAACCAAACTACTAGTATTATGAAATCAAGAAATGACAGCTACCTTTAAAAGTCAAACTATTTATCTAGTTATTTCTTGAACAAAGTATTCTTACTTGGGAAAACTTGAACAAAAGAGGTGTTTTTGGGCCTAGTAGATGTGTTTTGTGTGGGAACAGTGAGGAAACAGTGTCTCATCTTTTTGTGGAATGTAGCTTCATCAAAGGTATTTGGCAGTCAATTTTAAAAGAATTAAAATTAGTCAGTACTTGGGAAGGAGGACAGATTGTGGATTGTTTACAAAAATAGGTAAGGAAGAAGGAAAATTGGAAAGAAACCTCGTGCTTTATTTGTTGGGAGGTTTGGAAGCACAGGAATTTGGTTATTTTTGAATATTTTCCTCCTAATCAAGTCATAGTATGCAATTGTATTCTACAGGACTTGGGAGAACTAAAAATACTCAGTTTACCAAGAATAGAAGGATTGGTGGGCCTCCCATTCTTGACTGGGATTTTGATTCAGAGTATTTTCGGCACAAAATCGGAGTGGAGATATAATAAAGAAATGTACAGAGATATCTAGGATATCCAATAATATAACATAAATGTATCAGAGATGCAACCATAAACACAAAGATACATTAATACACAATTTTCTATTAATGAGCAAAAATGTACAAAGACTGTAAAAAATACAGAGTGAAAGACTCGCTAGAATGGTGGCAGCTTATCTCTGAGAAGAGATGTGTTTGCTACTCGCATTCGCAAGAAAATGTTTTTACATTGAGGCTCTAAAGGCCTCTTTATCATAAATAAAATCCAAAATCCTAACCCCGGAAGATGAAAAGCCAACAATTTTGTGGACCCCGTTTTGGGTAGTTTGGTGTATCACCTTCCTGGGGGCATAACTTTGGCATACAATCTCTGTTTGGAACACACGATATCTCGTTGGAAAGGTATCGTCGAGGATATTCATTTTGGGGGATCAATGAGAGCCTTTGGCTGTCATTGAGAACTTAAAACCCAAAAAACCTTCATTTAGGCCCTCAAAATGGCCCCGGAAGTTAAAAACTGCTAAAAATAGTAAATTACCAAAATTGCTAGAAAAGTGTTTTGAGACAGATGAAAAAAGTGGGTGGCCATCGATATCCACCTGGATCAGATTTGGCAGTGGGGTTTTTTTTATGGTGCCTCACAATATAAGGGCTCAAAATGTGGGCTGGAGCTTTATTAAAATGTCTAGTTTTGGGAAATTTGGTAGAGGAACCAATACTAAAGGAGAGCTCCTAGCATTGTGGTGCATTTTATTTTTTGCATGTTTTAAAAAGGTAACAAGGTTACAACTGGTAGGAGATTCAAAGATTATTATCGATTGGTTTACTAATGAAAATAACCTATAGGTGATCTCTCTACAGCCTTGGATGACAAAAATTAGAGTGTTGAGCGGGAGTTTTCAATAACTCAAAGATCAACATATATATATATAGAGTTTATAACAAGGAAGTTGACCAACTTTCAAAGGAATCTTTGCTACTGGATGAAGATGGAATATATTATGCAAAGGATACAAAAGGACAACCAGAAATTTTCGAAAGATTAGCTATCAATCATTAGATCATTGTTTGCAAGATTGTAAAAATGGTTTTTGTGTATTTTGAAATAATTCACAACTGGAAGGATGCCAAAATAGTTCATTTGTTTTTTAATATCGATATGTAAAATAGTGGCTAGATTTTATAGAATATAGGTGGCAACATACTGGAATATTATGTAATGTTATCAGAACATATGATCCTTTGGGTTTTTGGAAAAAAGGATTTAAAGTTCTGTACAAGTTGTAAGATTTTGTTAAAAGACCTTTTATATTCACTAATGTAAGTTATTTTTCTTATTGAAAATAATATGTGAATACTCTCCTAAAAAAACCATTTTTGACAAGTTATTTAAATAGTTGCAATGTATTTTGCTTTGTTGTTGATAAAAAAATTATTAATTTAGTCACATCTTAATGGGAGTTCACTAGTTAGCTTGTCAATAAAGGGGTGAGGAACCCCACCTCCTAAGCTAACCCGTTCTAGAAAAAAAAAATCAATCCATTACATTGTAAATTATAACTATAATCTAATTCAAATCAACAAATTATGAAAACAATTGTACATTTATTTTATAATCATTATAATTAAAAAAAAAAAAATCATAAATTTAATCTAACATACATGGTGGAAGATTTGATTTTATGATTCCATAATGTAAATTATAACTATAATCTAATTCAAATCAACAAATTATGAAAATAATTTTACATTTATTTTATACTCATTATAATTTAAAAAAAATCATAAATTTAATCTAACATGTAGGTTGGTATTCTACCCCAACGCATGTTGGTACTATAATGTAGGTCGGTATGCTACCAAAGCGCAGGTTGGTACTCCAACATAGGCTGGTATGCTACCCTAGCGCAGATTGGTACTCCAACACAGGTTGGTATGCTACCCCAGAGTAGATTGGTACTCCAACACAGGATGGTATGCTACCCCAGCATAAGTTGGTACTCCAACGTAGGCTGGTATGCTAGCCCATTGCAGGTTGGTACTCCAACGCAGGCTGGTATGCTACCCCAGCACAGGTTGGTACTCCACTACAGGCTAGTATGATACCCCAATGCAGTTTGGTATGCTACTCCAACGTTGGATGGTATATTACCCCACCGCTGGTTGGTATGCTACTCCAACGAAGACCGATACGCTACTCCAGTGAAAGTGAAGAACTTCCTATGACATATAGATTTTTGATTGACAACAAGATAATGACCAAGTGTGTAGAAGCGGTGATGATGATCGTGATGAAAATAATACCTTCCTTTCCAAGAGGGCGTGGTGGAGTTTGAGTAGCTTCAGAAGATATTCTTATTGTACTTGACCAAGACAAAACCCTAAAGAATATTATTATATTATATTTGTTGAGATGACCCTATTGTGCCTTTGCAAAAGTTGACCATATTGTGCCTTGGCAAGTAAAATGTAAATTAGAAGTATAAAGTGGCAAGTCGGCCCAAACCTAATTTAGGTAGGCCAAACTACTATTTATAAGGGAGGCTAGTGCGTCATTTGAACAAACTCACAACACAAGTTTTGTGGCTAAAGAAGAGAAGTGCACAAGTATTAGAGGGAGAAGTTATTGTAGCGAGGAGGTGACGTTGTGGAGTTTCTTAGTTTATCTCTTGGGTATATCTTGGTTAAGTCGTGTGCTACTCTTCCCTAGTCAAGGGTTTGAGGAGGATCATATACTTCGATAGTTCTCTCTTGGAGAGAGGCATTGTTCTTGGTTGGTGAATCTATATTGAGGAAGTTTGTTGGGTTTCTTCCCTGGAGGGTTTTCCCAGGGTAAATCTTTTGTATGATGTGGATGTTATTATTTTAGTGATCCTTTAGATGCATTTATTGTGCTAATGGTTTAAAATTAAAAGAACACTGATATAATTAACTACTTAAGATGAAAATTCAGCAAGGATAAAGTACAAAGTATCGAAGATTATGCAATCCTAAAATAGTTTGAATATGAATTTAAAGAAATATCGGGGCTGCCACCTAAGAGAGATATTGATTTCTCCATAAAGCTGGTGCCTAGAGTAGCACCAGTATCCAAGACTTCTTATAGGATGAGTACACAAAAATTGAAGGAGTTGAAAATGCAACTAGAGGAACCTTTTAAATAAGGGGTATATACTCCCAAGTGTGTCACCTTGGGGTGCCCCAGTATTATTTGTGAATAAAAATGATGGAACCTTGAGGCTTTGCATTGACTCCAGCAAGTTGAAGAAGGTAATTGTTAAGAACAAGTATACTTTTCCAAGGATAGATGATCTTTTTGATCAGTTGAAAGATGATAAAGTATTCTCTAAGATTGATCTCAAGTCTAGTTATCACTAGGTAAGAATTAAGGAAGAATACATTAGCAATACTTCCTTTAGAACAAGGTATGTCCATTACGAGTTCACAGTGATGCCATTTTGGTTATCAAATGCACCAGTTGTCTTCATGTGTTTAATAAATGGTATTTTCAAAGAATACTTGGATCAATTTGTCATTGTATTTTTATATGAAATACTTATTTACTCAAAATATGAAGAAGAACATGAGAAACACTTGAGTATGGTGCTACAAGTATTGATAAAACATCAACTATTTGCAAAGTGGAGAAAGTGTTCATTCTAATAGAGGTAGATACATTACTTGGTGCATATTATTTCAAAGAAAAGGATAGCAGTGGACCCATAGAAGATAAAATCCATTGAAGGTGGACAACACCAAGGAATGTCTCTAAGATGGGATCATTTATGGGACTTGCAGGTTACTATAGAAGATTTATTGAAGGATTCTCAAATATTTCACACCCAATCACTTCCTTGCAAAAGAAGGGTGTGAATTTTGAGTGGACATCAGATTATGAAAGAAGTTTCCAACACTTGAAGTATTTTTTGAGTAGTTCTCCAATATTAAGGATTGTTGATCCAAAGAAGGCATCATTGTATGCACAGATGCATGTAAAGAAGGACTTGGTGGATTTCTTAGTTAGAATGGACATGTGGTGTGCTATGAATCAAGAAAATTAAAGGAACATGAAAGACACTATGCTACTCATGATTTGGAATTGGCAACCACAGTGCATGCCTTGAAGATGTGGATGCACTACCTCATGGGGAAAAGATTCAAATCGAGGATAGACCATAGTGGTCTAAAATATTTATTTGGATAGCCAACTCTAAATTCCAGGAAAAGTAGGTGGTTAGAATTCCTCAGTGAATATGAATTTGATATAAATCATATCAAGGGTGAAGAGAACAAGGTGGATGATGCACTCAACAAGGGAGTGCATGAGATGTATGCTACATCCATTAGTATGTACACATTAGATTTGAAAGAAATAATTTTAGAGGCTACAAAATCATATCTACAGTACATGGAAAGAAAGACAAAATTACAATAAGGTATTCTGCAGCAGGAAATAGAGAATTTTGAGTTAAAAGAGGATGAAATTATTTTGTACAGAGGAAGAATTTATGTGCCAAATTTTTAGGAATTGAAAAATATGATATTAAAATAAATGCATAATGTTCCTTATGTTGGACACCCAGGTTACCAGAAGACTATTAAAATTTTCAAGAGCCAATATTATTGGCCAGGTATGAAGAAAGAGGTTGTTGAATTTATTTCCAAGTGCTTGGAATTTCAAAAGGTCAAAATTGAGCACATACACCCAGCTGGTCTTCTACAACCATTACCCATTCCTAAGTGGAAATGGGAAGTTGTAACAATGGATTTCATCACCAAGTTATCGAGAACAACCAAGCAAGATGATTCCATCATGGTGGTGGTGGATAAACTTACTAAAGCTTCCCACTTTATTCTAGTAAAGCTCACTCACAAGGCAACCAACATTGTTGGTATTTATATGAGAGAAATTGCTTGACTATATGATATACCCAAGACAATTATGTCTGACAAATATCCAAAATTTACATCAAATTCTTGGAAAGGATTTGGCAATAGTATTAAATTTACCACAACCTATCATCCAAAATCATATGGGACAACAAAGAGGGTAAATCAAGTGATTGAAAATATGTTGAGGATGGATGTGATGGATAAACCATCCACATGGGAGAATTATTTTCATTTGGTGGAGTTTTCTTATAAAAATGGCTATCAAGCATCTATAAAGATGAGCCCATTTGAGGCACTTTATGGTAGAAAATGAAACACACCAATGAGTTGGGACAACCCAGCAAACAGAGCAATGGTTGGACCATAATTACTCACGGAAATGGAAGAGAAGATTATGAGAATAAAATAGAATTTAAAGGTTGCCCGAGATAGGTAGAAAATTTATGCCGATAAGGGAAGATCTCACATAGAGTTCAAAGTGGGCGACTATGTGTTCTTGAAAGTAAAGGCCAAGAAAAGTTCCCTTAAGTTGGGAAATTGTTCCAAGCTGGCAGCACGTCATTGTCAGTAGTTTGAAATCCTAGAGAGGATTGGTACTATAGAAAACATGCATACCTTACCTACATCAATTTGTATCCATAATGTATTACGTGTATCATTGCTTAAAAATTATGTACCTGATGCTAATCATGTCATTTATTAGGATGTGATTCAGGTGGAGCAAGAAGGAGACTTCCAAGTTCAGCCAGTATGCATATTGGACTAGAAATTCAAGCTTCTCTAAAATCGAGAAATAGGACTGGTAAAGGTCCAGTGGGATTGGTACGGTCCTAAAGATGCAACCTGGGAACATGAGGATGCTATGTGGGAAGAATACCTACATCTTTTTGAAAATTTGTGAAGTTTTGTTTGTGCATATGTATATAATGCAATAAGGACAGTGCATAAATAAGGGGGGTGGGAATGTAGTACCCCTAGGCCAAACCCCAATTGTAAATATAATGTAATTGTACATATAGGTTGGTGAGCTAGGGTACTTGGAGGCCAAAGTGCTTATGTGGTTATTAGGATGATGATCCAAAAGTTTCAAGGCTAGCAAGCCTATTTTTGTAAATGTAATGACACTCAGTTTTTTTTATGAAAACACATCATTGTTGCAGGCTAACTAGGTAAAAGAGTATGGGGGGATAAACTTCATTAGAATGGGAAAAGGAGGCTAAGAGACTATAAAAGGGGCTAAGCTAGGGGGGCTTAATACAAAAGGGAATATTTTATCAATATTCGTAAACTTAAAGACTAAATTAGGGGATAATGCATTTTATCCTAAGTCCCTATGAAGAAACGTATCACCGTGTAAGGGAACCCATGTGTGGCCCATGTAGTTTCCAACATGACAAGTGTCAATTTGGGGACATGCACATAAGTTTTGAGGACTTTGATTCATTAAACCATCGAGGGCGAGTCATTTTATTCGCACCTCACTACCTCCATGCTACTATCATTTGTACCTTCATACTACTAGTACATGTACCTATACCAGGATTTTGGTTAGACTCAAAGTTGGATTGAAGAGGAAGGTTTTCAGGACTATAGGACACTGAAGAAACTAGTTGTCAGGCCCATGAGCATTCTCTCTAGGTGAGAGAATTGTTGGGAATTAATTTCCCAATGTGCCAAACTGCAGCTATAGGGATCTAAGACTTTATCTTCGACCTATTTTTGAAGCCCTAGAATGGAAGTGGGGAAGCTAAAGAACTATTGAGCAAAGAAGGGGCACACTTCCTAGGGTGTGATCCAGATGGATATTGGTGGCCAGCCACCTATTCCAACTGGCTCCTCTTAACAATTTTTAGTTCAGCAAGTTCTTATGTACTTCTTTGTAATTGATGGTTCTACACTTTCAGAGTTGTATAAGGCCCTACACATATTCTAGGTTGAGATTGGTGTCCACCCACCTAATCCAGCTGCCTTAGTTTAGAATTTTTCAGGTCAATGCATCTTTATGTACTTTCAGGGTTGTTTTGGGGCCCTAAATAATGTTTTTTTTGGATTTCCACAATAAAACTATAGACGAAATCAAATTTTGATAGCACAATCTGTAATTCTCGAAAATACCTTTCCAATGATCTATCACACACCTAAAACAAAGGTTGTATGAAAAATTTACGACCCTAGGAAGTTGAGGTACCAACTTACAAATAGGGGCCCACATAAATTTTGGTGTTTCATCTCCTAGGGTTAGGTTTTTGAATGTCTATGGTTTTGGAATTCATGAGTAGTGTTAAAAATGCCTCAGGGGCCTCATTGGAATCATTCTTCTCAGACTCATTGGAATCATTCTTCTCAGACAGATGCACGTAGCAGCCACATCTCTTCTTAGAGATAGCTACCACCATTCAAGCAAGTTGTTTGAGTTCTGCATTTTTACAGTTTCATCCTATTTCATTTATTCAATAGAAGTTATTGTTCACTATGTTATCACTCCAGGAAACTCTCCTAGGCTGTATCTCATAGATGCCTGGTAACTTAACCTTTTTATAATTATTTTCTCAATAATGGGCATGGGTTTGGATCAAGATGAATATCTAAATCATTGGATCATATCTTCAAGACAGTCTAGCTATATTCATGCAGTACAAGTCCTTCAAGAGATATTATCAGATAGGTTTGTAAATAAAATGGATAAGAAAACCAATCAATTAACCAGAACATACATAACAATACATATGATGGGTCAACCAACTAGAAAAGGATGCTTATGATTCTTGTTTAATAATCAAAAGGTAAGATGACAGTTACCATGGGACCTTTAAACATATACAAAGAAATGATTTCAACTCATAGGCATAGAAAAATATAAAGAGAGTATGACAATAACAATGAAAAAAGCTTGCAGGCCTAATATATTAAAGAAAATGTCTTTATCATAATAACAGTGGATCACAAAACTCAAAATCCAACCCTTTGTTCATCAAATGTTTTGGGCTTTATATCCCTTTACAAAAAGTTTCAAGATCCTAGATTACTGGATCGAATTTTTCCTAAAATAGAAAATCAATAACTGGCCCAAGAAAGTAGGCAAAGATCTTATAAACCAGGTCAATTCAAATTCTCAAATGATCTTTATGTTCTTCAGATTCTTTGGCAGGTGTAGTGAGCCTTCTGAGGCTGCTGGATCTCATGTGATATGGGAGGAGTTGAACATGACACCTGTTGAAAGTTAAATAGCTTCATATCCTTGAAAATAGCTAATCGTTTATGACCTTTCTGTCTTGTAGAGAATCTCCAAAACCAAAAAAAACTCTTGATAAGGATGTCATTAATTATCTTCCATCGATTGGAACCATTTCTGAGGATTTTGGACAAGGAAAACTTGGACCTGTGCAAAAATATTAACTTTCTGCTTTATCAATGCTTTCGATAGCTAGAGTAGACAAAATTCGACCAATTAGCTACCAAAAGCTTTGATTTCGGTGGATAATGAACAATCGATATGCTCGCCTAAGCCACTGAAACCTGAGATTAGTGAAATTATCAAAATTTCAAAAACACATTGTGTCTTAGCTCAAAAACGCCATAGGACTGATCTTTTTAGGCTTCTGCATCTTTCTCAAATATTGTAGGGTTACTGGCTGCCTCTGGTTCATTGCACTGAACTTCCACCTCCTGCTAGGGTCTCAAGAGAATCATGTGTTTGAGCCTGGTGTTTTGAAGACATAACTTGCTTCCTCAAAGCCCTGACCTTTTTCTTCAAGCCCTGAGCTACTCTCCATAAGTTGTTGTAGTCTTTTACAATCTTATCCTTCTTTTTCTTTTCCTTTATGCTTTCATGAGCTAATCTTTCCAAGGATGAGTTGCTTTCTGCAAAGTTCTTCGATGGGGTTTCATACCTGGTTTTGATTACCCTTTCTATCACTTCTTGCTTGGCTAACTTCTTCTTAAGCTTCTTGATTTCCTTTTATTTACTCTGCTTCACTCGTTTGCTAGATGAGGCATATGCAATTTGTGGTTCTTGTTCTTCTTGAGGTGTAGGTGATGGAAGGTCTTCATAACTTGTTGTGTATATATCTACAAAAACATAATTTTCACTCCCTGTGGTAACTGAATCCTCGTGCCCTGTTTCAATCTGGTGTTCTTCATCCTTCGAATCTGTGTAAGGAAGATTAAGAATGTTTTTGTTCACTGGGGATTCTTTGGCCTTTTCTTTTTCACTATTGAAATTCAATTTCTTCTTAGTTTTATCAAGCTTGGAGGAAGGAGAGGGTTGATTAACTGGAGCTAGAGAGATAGCTCTCCTCCTCCTCTTTCCACTTCTGGGAGTAGAAGACTTCTTGGAACAAGGACTCTTTTTACCCTCTTGTTGTACCTCAGTCTGGAAATCATTCCAGAACAAGAAGTAATTCCACTCTTTGCCTCTTCTTTGCAACAGCTCACAAACCAAAAGTTTAATCAGACTGTGGTGGGATAATCTACCTGCAACTTTATTGGGCTTGGCCTTGACTTGATGAGCCATTTTGGATAAGCTTCTATGGAGAAAATATGGAAGATTGAGTGGGTTTCTACCAGTCAAATGATTTATGAGTTTAAAATGGTAAATCATCACTCTGTTATATCTCCCTTCACAAGTTATATAAGCCATTATGGATTTTAGTAACTGCTACCATTTCTCTTCAAGGAAAGACACAGGAATATCTTTCTTCCATATCAAACCCCTGTGTTATGGTTTCAAATAAGACCTGAATTCAACATTCTTAGTGACAGTAGTTTTAAACCATTTTTCTCCAGTCTTGGGAAGCTTTGTCACTTCAGCTATGAGGGCTTCATCTATTTCGAATTCATCCCGACATATGATTGCTTTCTTTCCATCTAAATTGAGGGCAAAGGCCTCTACCACCTGCTGATGAGAACTCTGTAATTTTTTGCAAAAATTATAACACCCCGCATCCCTAAACAGTCGACATACCTCCGAGTGCGATTCCAAGTAATTGATGTCGTCAATCTCTTTCCTCAAGGTTGACGCTCCTTTCTTCATTTGTCACAATGCTTTCACACACCTATGATCAAAGGAATGGATTTTGGGGAAGAGTTACATAGCGTAGAGTTAGGGAGGGTCGGCTCAGTTGTGACAAAAATGAGAAAATTGAGGCTAGCTTTAGAATGTGGCACTGATTACAAGGGATGCAGTAGAACGGTTGGTGATTTGCAGCAATCATGGTCGATAACTGTAATGATGGAGGGTACGTAAGCATATGGCTTGATGATACAACAATCTGAAAATATTTTCTTATAGCATACAGAGATCAGCTCCTAGTTGTGAATGGTTCATTCTCTTGGCTTTTCGGTGGCTTATTGCAATTATAAAACTTCAAACACGACGGTTGAAACGTGTGAAAGGACGTGTTGACTCTTTCCCCGCTTCTACGATTTTGGTGGTTAAAATAGCCCTGAATTCCTTTTTTTAAGCTACCTAAATCTAAGGTTATCAGTGGCTAATGAACAATCGAAATGTTATCCTAAGCCACCGAAACCTGAGATTTGAATTAGATCAAATAAAAAATAAACAAAATTTTATTTAAACTTTATTACATGCGTAAATCTTTGAGAAATGAGCTAAAAAAAAATTGAAAAGTATTTTTTTAAAAGACATCCTATCACCTAAAATGATAAATCTCAATTGATTTATTTGAGGAGATAACACTAGCTCCTATTGGGGGTGAAAGCCTCCCTGTGAGGTTTCAACAACCACAAAACCAATGCCTTTCCTGAAAAATGAAAATTCAAACCTATCTACTAGTGTTTCCATTGGGCATGGAGTTATTTTGCAAAAACAAAAACTGAAAATAAAAATTACAATGACAAAGCTTTGAAGCCTTAGATAAAATAGAGTTTCAGAAAACACCCATTGACTGGGCCACCAAACATTTCTTCACCTTCCAGAATTTGCAGAATGAAGGTGTTGTTGTGTTGTACTTGAGTTATCATGAAAGGACTGGTCCACAAATAATCAAACTTGCCATGCTTTCCTTTATCTTGTCTGAGGGCATCCCATTTCAGAACCCGGTCACCAACCTGAAAGTCGTCCACTTTTTCTTTTCTGTCAAAAGTATCCTTGATCCTCTTTTGATGAGCTTCTGATTTATCCACCAGTTGTTCTCTGACCTACTACAATTCTACCAAGTCAGGCATTCTTCTCACCATATCATTTGATTCAGTTTGTTCCTCCTGAAAAAACTTAGCCACTGGTAAAACTAACTGAATGGGGAAAATGGCATCAGTGCCATAAACCAGTTTGAAGAGGGAATTTCCTATGGATTTCTTGTTAGTTACTCTGTCTTCCCAAAGAGAAAACTTTAGTTTAGAATCCCATCTCTTTTGATTCTCCTCCAATAACTTTCTGATGATTCTAACTAGACTCTTATTGGATGACTCGGCAAGGCCATTACCTTGAGGGTAGTAGGAAGTAGAGTGTACCAATTGAATTCCCATTGACTTACACATGTCAACCAATGCATCAGCTTTGAAGGTTGTTGCATTATCTGTCACTAGTCTTTTTGGGCAACCGAATCTAATCAGGATGTTTTTGTAGAGAAACTTCATGACAACCTGATGAGTGGCATTTCTAGTGGGGATTGCCTCTATCCAATTTGTAAAATAGCCAGTGGCTACCCAAATCCATTTATGATGACCACTAGATGAAGGATTAATATCACCTATTAAATCTAAACCCCACTGTTGAAAAGGACCATTCACTACAATAGGTCTCAGGGGCAGAGATTTTAGTTTCTTTTTTCCTGTGAATCTTTGACACTTATCACAAGATTTCACAAAGGCGCACACATCTGAAAAAAGAAAAGGCCAATAATACCCAGCCCTTAAGATTTTATGAGTCGTGGTCTTCCAGTAATGATGGCCTCCACAAATACTTGAATGAAACTAATGCATGAATTCAGTTGACTCTTCTTTGTCTAAAAATCTTAGTAGTAAACTAGTAGGATCTTTCCAATACAAAAGATTATCATTAATGCAAAATTTAATTGCTCTGAGCTTAAGGGTTCGGGGTTGAGTCATGCTAATTTCAAGAGAAACCTCCAACTTCTATAAAAAATGAATAATACTTGAATACCACTCACATGAAGACAAATTCTCGGCCACCTGTTGGTTGTCATGTTGTTCTTCCACTGCTACCCCTGTCTGCAAACTTGTTGAACTTTCCCCAATGAAATTTATGTCCAAAAGATCACAGTTCTCTTCTGTCAAAAGCTTGCCAAGGCCTTGGCCTTTTACCAACTTAGTGGGCTTCACTTCTATGTCAAACTCAATCATCTTTGCGATCCATTTATCTCTCTTTCCATCAATATTAAGCTGAGTCAAGATATCCTTCATAGAGGCTGAAGGAACATAAGCAACAACCTTTGCATGGAGGATATAAATTATGAAAGCTTTTAATGACTTAATGCACTAGTACATCTGGGTCAAATTCCGACAGCGCATTCAACGCAATTGCCACTTTATATTGTCGGGAGAACGACAAACAACAGACCCTAACAAACATCGTTTCACATGACGTCTCTTTTCTAACGACATAGATTTCATTGTTATTGCGACGTCTTGAACGTGGCAAGACCAACGTCTTGAACGTGGCAAGACCGACATCTTGAACGTGGCAAGAGAGACATCTGAAACATGGCAATAGAGACATCTGGAACGTGGAAAGACCAACGTCTTAAACATGGCAAGACCGACGTCTTGAACGTGGCAAGAGAGACGTCTAAAACGTGGCAATAGAGACATCTGGAATGTGGCAATACCGACGTCTTAAACGTCGCAAGACCGACGTCTTGAACGTGGCAAGAGAGACGTCTGAAATGTGGCAAGACCAACGTCTTGAAGGTGGCAAGAGAGACGTCTAGAATGTGGGAAGAGAGACATCAGGAACATGGCAAGAGAGACGTCTTAGACGTGGCAATAGAGACATCTTGAATGTGGCAAGACTGACGTCTTGAAGGTGGCAAGAGAGACGTCTAGAACGTGGGAAGAGCAACGTTAAGAGGTATCATCTCTGATGTGGTTTCTATGGGAGCGACACTCCAAGATGTCGCAATAGCGACCTTCTTGTAGGTATTTAAAAAAAAAAAATACAATATCAGTACTAAGAGGGACAGGTACATTAACCTTTGCTAAGATACTAGCCATATCAATATTTAAATCTATATCATCGGTCTATATTTAAGAAACTTGGATTTTTTTATTAACAATGTATCCTCTTAGTTTATGTATCCATTAGATACAGTGTTCTTAACACTTTCATATCTTTGTAGCCACTAGGTGGCATTGGTTCTTTTATTTCAATCTTAAATAATGACCTAAGATTTTTTTGCTAATATTTAGATAAGACTATAACAATTGATTGTAATTCCATGGTTGTTGGTGTGCAGAGATGTTTTTTGGGGTCTATAATTTACAAGTCAAAGAGAGAGAATAGTCTCTATTAGAGACATCTGATGTTGGTCACCTGCTTTAGTGTGGGCAGGAGAATAATCACAACATCACAGATGAAA
>JZKD02S1655001.1:720407-732423 GCA_000966675.3 Picea glauca
TTTGAAGATGGCATGCTGAATGACACTGAACCCATTCAGCTCTAATGTTTTCTGACATTCTTCCCCACAGACTTATACTGAAACAAATATCTATTTTTTGTTCGCTGAGAAGACCTGCAAACCCTTTTTCAAGCGTCGTTATTATAGAAAACTTGTCGCAACATCCGTCAAATGCAACATATTTATAGATTTTGTAACGTCGCAATTCCGACGTAAAAAAGTCCTAAGTGATCGTTGGTATTTTGACTTGGTGAACATACTAAGGTGACCGTTGGAGGGGAAAACCTAGTTTCCAAAACGTCACAATTGCGACATATATCTTCACAAACGTGGCAAGAGAGACATTCCAGTGGAAAACGTGGCAAGAGAGACGTTCCAGTGGAAAACTTGGCAAGAGTGACGTTAACGTGGCAAGAGAGACGTTAACATGGAAAACGTGGCAAGAGAGACATTCCAATGGAAAACATGGCAAGAGTGACGTTAACGTGGCAAGAGAGACGTTAACATGGAAAGAGAGACGTCAACGTGGAAACACCGACGTTATCGGGCAACATCATTTTTATTTTTTTTTAAATTTCCTCTATTTTGCGACAATATGGACAATTTTGTCCATAACGCCACAAATAAAACGTCAGAATTTTTACAATATGTACTAGTGATGAGAGCATAATCTTGTTTTTCTATAGGATCATACCTTGGTTCAACATCTCTAAGTGATTTGATGAAAAGAGTCAGCAGGTGATCAAGACCTTCATCATCTTTTTGTAACAAGACTGCTACCACTATGTCGTAGGAAGCAAAAGAGAAAATATAGAAGTTCTTGGTGTAATCCAGACTGATTAGAGTTGGGGATTCCATGATAGCCTGTTTGATATCTTGAAATGAACTTCTTGCATTATCTGTGCATTTAATCCCAAATCCCTTTTTTAGCATAGAGGTTATGTGTTTCACTAACTCAACGAAATTAGGAATAAATATTTCGATAAAATTTATCTTACCAAGTAGAGATTGGATATCCTTCTTTGACCTTGGTATGGACATCCTCTAAATTTCCTCCACCCGAGCTGGATCAATTTTCACTCCTTATGCTGAAACAATGTGGCCTAGGAGCTTACCCTTCTTGAGAGCAAATTGATATTTTTTGGGGTTCAGCGAAATCCCAAACTGTCTGCATTTCAAAAATACTCTTTTCAGATGCTTCACATGCTCTTCATGACTACTAGAATAAACTGTGATATCATCAATATAGATGAGGAAAAACTTGTCCTTCTCTCCCACAAAAGCTATGTTCATGGCCCTCTGAAAAGTGACCCCGACATTGATTATCCCGAATGGAATCTTGGCGTACATGAAGGTACCCCAAGGAGTAGTAAAGGCAATTTTTTCTTGGTCATCAGGATTTACATAAACTTGGTTATAGCCTGAGAAGCCATCTAGGAAAGACATGACAGTGGCCCCTGAAATTCTTTGCAGCAAGTGTTCCATCTTGGGTAGGGGATAGTTGTCTTTCTTTGAGCATTTATTTAAGTTGCTAAAATCAAAGCATAACCTTATCTCACCATTTTTCTTTCTCACTATTACTAGATTTTCAATCCATTTAGAATATCTTAATGGGATTATGATCTTGGCATCAAGGAGATTTTTTATATCTTTTTCAATTACAGGCAATAGGAGAGGACTAATAGGTCTCAGTTTATGTTTGAAATGGATGGTGTCTTTCTCAAGGGGTATCTTATGTTGAATGACATCAGGATCGTAGGTTTTCAGATCACTGTATTTCCAGGCAAAAACATCAACAAATTCCTTCATAATGTTTCAATATTCTGACCTCTGGTCAACAGTTAATTCAGCGGAAAGATTTATGAATTTAGGATGACTTTGGCTTCCTATATCGTGCTCATGGACAACAGGTTCCTTCTCCTTCTTATCAGGTTTATAGGGAACATCGTTTTGGTCGAAAAGCTTCTCAAGAGGAACCAAACCTCGAGGTATATAATTGTTGGGCAACTGAACAATATCATGTTGACCCATTTTTCTTTTTAGCTTAGGCTTTTTGGATTCCTCTACATTTTGATTTTCCTCATCAATATGCATATCAGAAAATTCATCTACCACCTGGAGAAATATACTAAGTTCATCATCATCTTCAAAGACTTTCCAATATTTGATATTCTCGGGTAGGGATGGTCTATATTTGACTTGGATTTAATAATTCAATTTGGGAGGCATGGGAGGAATGAACATATTGGCTGAGATAGCAAGGGAATCAGCAAGGTGATTCATAGCTCTGGGTATATAAGAAATATCAAAAATGGAGAAAGAGTCCATGATTTTCCATACCTCATCCCTGTAAGCTTTCAACCTAACATGTTTTACTTGTAAAGTAGTATTCACTTGTTGTATGATGAGATCTGCATCTCCAAACACTTTTAGTTCTTTGATTCCCATCTCCTTGGAAGAATTTAATCCCATTAGCAAAGCCTCATACTCTGTTATATTGTTAGTAGTTTTCAAATCAAGTTTAAAAGACAAATAAATAGTCTCTTTTGAAGGAGAAATCAAAACTACACCTGCACCTACTGAGTCTTTGGTACTGGCACCATCAAAGAACATGCTCCACATGGGAGTACTCTCTCCATCAGTTTGATGATAAGTAGGCTTTGTGAGCTGCAAAGGAGTTGGCTGAGAATCATCTATTTACAGAATGCATGACCCAAAGTCTGTGTCTAATGCATAAATGGGATGGTTTACAGAATTCTTCCCATCACTAATGATGTAGGAAAGCTGATTTTCTCTATAAAGTCTCTTTAGCTCTCCTCCAAACACCGGGACTGTGGCATACGAAAGATCCATATGAAAGTTACCTCCTAGCCTTTTTCTCCATGAACGCGACAAGAGGAGGCCGAACTTGGGTGGGATATCAACCACTACAACATCCATTACCATGCTTCTCATTGGCAGTTGGGCAAGGTTTATGACAAGGTCTTTTATGAGGCCGAGACATCTGACTTTCCTAGAGTCGAAAGAGAAGAGATCATGGTAAGGTTTTGTGATGTCAAGCCTAAGTTCATCCATCACTACTTTAGGCATAATATTGTGTGATGCTCCTGAGTCAAGCAAGCAGTTGTGAAGGATCTTGTCATGGATATTCAGGGATATGTAGAAGGGTGGACAAGAGTCATCTCGGTCTTCTACCATAGGTCCTATAGTCACTATGGGCTTGTCATATTGAAGGTTTACATAATTAGTAGCTAGGGGATTCTTTGGTTAAAGGGACTTCAGGATATCAGACTTGAATATGTCATTCTTCGTAAGTTTAGTCAATGGCATAGGTATTTTCACCTTCTGAATTTCTGATTCAAAATTAAATGAATATGATATTTTATCAGAAGGTTTTACCTCGTTAGAAGGAGCTCTGAGGGACACATGTTCTTTAGCTTGGGGCTGTAATTGCTTATGTTGTTGTTTTGCAGGAGTGGAGGTCTGCTTTGCAGGAGCAGCAGGCTGCTTGGCATCAACATCTTTCTTTTTTTCGGGGGCAGCAAGCAATGGATTTGGAGCAGCAGTCTTGGATCTTAAATTGTAACATGGTTGATCATCTATCTGATAAAAATATTCTTCAATGCTTGCCTCATGAATCTGCTCGTCCATCTGGACCTCCTCATAATCTATTTGCATCAAGAAGGAGGAATCATTTTCATCCCCAAAGCAATTGATGTTGTCTTCTTCTTCAACTTCATCATGAGATAGCTCCCGCTCTTCTTCTAGAACTACATTTTGGAAGGGGGCCCTGATCCTTTGGTCTTCAGTTGCATTCTTGTCTCTCTGAAGGATCTGGACCTGATGGTTGTTCTTTCTGTAATGAAATGCATTGGGATTCCTAGGAGCATAGGCATTAGGCTCTTTACTTCTTCCTGGCTGCTGACTCTGAATTTTCAGTTTTGACATTTATGAGGTCAAGCTGTCCAACATCTTGGCCACATTTTCCATTTTGGTATTTGAAGAACAAGGAGAATCAACAAACAACTTATTTCTCTCAAATTTTCCTTTAAGTTTATGAGATGCCATAATGTTATATTCAGCATCGAGAGCAGATTCTTGCATTAAAGCGAGTGTGGTTGACCTTCTTTCTCTAAGGATTAAGCAAAATTCTGGATCAAAGGAAAAAGAGTAAGTAATCTTTGATGATGCATCAGTTGGCTTGATCTCTACTGGGATCTTGCCAAACATCTTATTGAATCTTTTGGTGAAGTCTGAGACAGACTCTCCATTTTCTCTTCTTAGATTTTCAAATTCAGTAATATAATACAAGAGGTCTCTTCTTTCTCCCCAATGTTTCAAAAACACTTCATCTAATTTCTCAATACCTGCCACTGAATTTGCTGGCAGTTCCTTGAACCACTTCTTGGCTTGAACATCCAAGCTCTGCACAAAAATTCTGGTCCAAACATCTTCCTCTTTAATGTTAATATTTTCAGCATAAGCATAGAAAGCTTCTATATGTTCTTCAGCAGTATAATCCCCAGATCTAGTAGACTTTGGCATATATTTCTGATAATCTCCTATTGGCATCGCTGATAAGGGATTGAGCAACACAAGAGGGGCATACCTATTGGCTAAGATTTGTTCCATTTTTGTCAAAGGGGCAGTCATGTAAATCTTGGGGGTTGATGCAGAGGAAGAAGTTTTTGTAGATGATGGCTCAGATGGGATAGGTGGGACTATGGAAAATGGTGGTCTTACTTCACTGACGAATGAAGGGGAAGCATTGGTAGGATGACTACCCTGGAATGTGTTTCCTGAATAAGGTATAAAGTAAGAAGCTCTGTAAAAATGACCAAGCAGCAAGGCCAAGTTTTCTTCACCCTTAAAGGAAAGATCTTGTAAAATATCTTCAAGAATGGGTAGACTGGTATGAGTATGGAAAAAACTCTCTACAGGCTCAGTTGGTGAAGAATTCAAGGAAGAGGAAGAGTCCTCTTCTTGGATAGATTCTAGAACTTATTCACCTAAGTTGGATATAGTAACATGCTTAGAAATAGAATCCATAACATCAAAGGAAATTGAAGGCTCATCACCCTTCAAGCTTTCTGACACAATTTCAATTTTTTGAGAACTAGAAGTTTCAGCAGAAGGGGATTCGACAACAGGTTCTCCAGATACAAAAGAAGAAGTGTATCTTGAAATACATGGTTTAGATGCTCTTGTAGATCCGGAAGTTTGTATTTGCAATGCTTTTCCACTTCTGATGATCTTCTTAGGATATGGAACTGGTGTTGCCAGTGGTCTTTCTTGGTTTTCCCTGGTATGAGCCCTTCTCAAAGCCACTTCATTCCAATGGAGTCGCCATATAGATGGTTACAACCGAAAATGTGTCCAAACTTTGTCTATCATCAAAGTTGGATCTTTTCGACTCCCAAGGAAGCTAATCTTCAGTCTCCTCTCCCCGGCAATGGCACCAATTTGTTATCACTCCAGGAAACTCTCCTAGGATGTATCTCAGAGATGCCTGGTAACTTAACCTTTTTGTAATTATTTTCTCAATAAGGGGTGTGTGCTTGGATCAAGATGAATATCTAAATCACTGGATCATATCTTCAAGACAGTCTAGCTATATTCATGAAGTACAAGGCCTTCAAGAGCTATTATCAGATAGGTTTGTAGATAAAATGGATAAGAAAACCAATCAATTAACCAGAACATACATAACAATACATATGATGGGTCGACCAACTAGAAAAGGATGCTTATGATTCTTGTTTAATAATCAAAAGGTAAGATGACATTTACCATGGGACCTTTAAACATAGACAAAGAAATTATTTCAACTCATAGCCATAGAAAAAGATAAAGAGAGTCTGATAATAACAATGAAAGAAGCTTGCAGGATTAATATATTAAAGAAAATGTCTTTATCATAATAACAATGGATTACATAACTCAAAATCGAACCCTTTGTTCATCAAATTTTTTGGCCTTTATACCCCTTTACAAATAGTTTCAAGATCCTATATTACTCGATCGAATTTTGCCTAAAATAGAAAATTAATAACTGGCCCAAGAAAGTAGGCAAAGATCCTATAAACTAGGTCAATTCAAATTCTTGAATGATATTTATGTTCTTCATATTCTTTGGCAAGTGTAGTGAGCCTTCTAAGGCTGTTGGATCTCATGCGATATGGGAGGAGTCGAACATGACACCTGTTGATAGTCAAACAACTTCATATCCTTGAAAATAGCTAACTGTTTATGACCTTTCTGTCTTGTAGAGCATCTCCAAAACCAAAATAAACTCTTGATAAGGATGTCATTAATTATCTTCCATCGATTGGAACCATTTATGAGGCTTTTGGACAAGGAAAACTTGGACCTATGCAAAAATATTAACTTTTTGCCTTATCAGTGCTTTCGGTAGCTAGAGTAGACAAAATTCAGAACAATTAGCTATCGAAAGCTCTAATTTCGGTGGCTAATGAACAATCGATATGTTCGCCTAAGCCACTGAAACCTGAGATTAGTGAAATTATCAAAATTTCAAAAATGCCTTGTGTCTTAGCTCAAAAACACCTTAGGACTGATCTTTTTAGGCTTCTGCATCTTGCTCAAATATTGTAGGGTTACTGGCTGCCTCTAGTTCATTGCACTAAACTACCACCTCTGCTAGGGTCTTAAGAGAAGCATGTGTCTGAGCCTGGTGTTTTGAAGACATAGCTTGTTTCCTCAAATCCTTGACCTTTTTCTTCAAGCCCTGAGCTACTCTCCACAAGTTGTTGTAGTCTTTTACAATATTGTCCTTCTTTTTCTTTTCCTGTATGCTTTCATGAGCTAATGTTTCCAAGGATGAGTTTCTTTCTGCAAATTTCTTCGACAGGGTTTCATACCTAGTTTTGATTACCCTTTCTAGCACTTCTTGCTTGGCTAACTTCTTATTAATCTTCTTGATTTCCTTTGATTTACTCTGCTTCACTTGTTTTCTAGATGAGGCATATGCAATTTGTGGTTCTTGTTCTTCTTGAGGTGTAGGTGATGGAAGGTCTTCATAACTTGTTGTGTATATATCTACAAAAACATAATTTTCACGCCCTATGGTAACTGGATCCTCGTGCCTTGTTTCAATCTGGTGTTCTTCATCCTCTAAGTCTGTGTAAGGAAGATTAAGAATGTTTTTGTTCACTGAGGATTCTTTGGCCTTTTCTTTCTCACTATTGAAATTTAATTTCTTCTTAGTTTTATCAAGCTTGGAGGAAGGAGAGGGTTGATTAACTAGAGCTGGAGAGATAACTCTCCTCCTCCTCTTTCCACTTCTGGGAGTAGAAGACTTCTTGGAATGAGGACTCTTTTTACCCTCTCGCTGTACCTCAGTCTGGAAATCATTCCAGAACAAGAAGTAATTCCACTCTTTGCCTCTTCTTTGCAACAACTCACAAACCAAAAGTTTAATCAAACTGTGGTGGGATAATCTACCTGCAACTTTATTGAGCTTGGCCTTGACTTGATGAGCCATTTTGGATAAGCTTCTGTGGAGAAAATAGGGAAGATTGAGTGGGTTTCTACCAGTCAAATGATTTATGAGTTTAAAATGGTAAATCATCACTCTGTTATATTTCCCTTCACAAGTTATATAAACCATTATGGATTTTAGTAACTGCTTCCATTTATCTTCAAGGAAAGACACATGAATGTCTTTCTTCCATATCAAACCCTTGTGTTTTAGTTTCAAATAAGACCTGAATTCAACATTCTTAGTGACAGTAGTTTTAAACCATTTTTCTCCAATCCTTGGAAGCTTTGTCACTTCATCTATGAGGGCTTCATCTATCTCCAATTCATCCCAACCTATGATTACTTTCTTTCCATCGAAATTGAGGGCAAAGGCCTTTTCCACCTGCTGATGAGAACTCTATAATTTTTTGCAAAAATTATAACACCATGCATCCCTAAACAGTTGACATACCTCCGGGTGTGATTCCAAGTAACTGATGTGGTCGAGCTCTTTCCTCAGGGTTGACGATCCTTTATTCATTTGCCATAATGCTTCCGCACACCTGTGATCGAAGGAACAGATTTCAGGGGAGAGTCACACAGTGTAGAGTTAGGGAGAGTCGGCTCGGCTCTGACAGAAATCAGAAAACTGAGGCAAGCTTTAGAACGTGGCACTGATTACAAGGGATGCAGTAGAATGGTTGGTGATTTGCAGCAATCATGGTTGATAATTGTAATAATGGAGGGTATGTAAGCATATGGCTTGATGATATAGCAATCTAAAAATATTCTCTTATATCATACAGAGATCAGCTCCCGGTCGTGAACGGTTCACTCTCCTTTCTTTTCGACGGCTTATTGCAATTATAAAACTTCGAACCTGACAGTTGAAACCTGTGAAAGGACGTGTTGACTCTTTCCCTGCTTTTGTGATTTTGGTGGTTAAAATAGCCCTGAATTCCTTTGTTTAAGCTATCGAAAGCTAAGGCTTTTGGTGGCTAATGAACAATCAAAATGTTCGCCTAAGCCACCGAAACCTGAGATTTGAATTAGATCAAATAAAAACTAAACAAAAGTTTATTTAAACTTGATTACATGCGTAAAGCTTTGAGAAATGAGCTAAAAAAAAAATTTAAGTATTTTTTTAAAAGACATCCTAACACCTAAAACGATAAATCTCAATTGATTTATTTGAGGATATAACACACTACATATATATTTTTATCTATGTGTTATTGTATTCAATCTGTTATTCATTTTGTTCCGCTCATAAATCCAGATCAATGGTATCAGATCGGTCTTCTTTTCATTTATTTTTCTTCGTGCATGCCCCCAACAAGATCTAGGTACAAGAAGTTGGGACTAGAACCAGTCGAGCCTTTGCAATATCGGTCGTGTCGAGCCCAACAAAAACCCATGGGAAATGAAAAGAAATATGATGGAGTAGGAGATCCTTTTAAAATGTTTCTCGAGGAATCCCTCACACAACAAAGGAATGAAATGATGGACAACTTTGCACAGATCCTTCAGTGACTGCCCACAAGAGAAGCATATTCATCAAGCGTCCATGCAATCCCCTTCAAGGTACAAGTAAATTTTGATATTCCCTTATTTGAAGGAATGATAGATGCAAATGCTATAGATAAATGGTTGAATCAACTCAAAGGGTATTTTTTGGTCCACAATTTTTTTCGATAGGGAAAATATTACTTTTTCACTCCTTAAGGTCATCCCCCATGTTAAGGACTGGTGGGATGCCTACTCTGAGGAAAGGGCCATAGAGAAATCTATAATATTTGTAGTCCCCCCCACGTGTGATTCCTTCAGGGATGGCATTAAATAACAATACTACCCTGTTGGAAGCTACGAGGACCAGTACACAAGATGGACCACCATGCGTTAGTAAAGGGACCAAACAGTACCATATTTCACCAATATTTTCCATACCTTGCGCACCAAATTGCGTATCAAAGACTATCAACAAAATATGGTTCTCAAATAACATGGTTGTTTTCATAGATACATTCAAACAAAAATGGAGTTTCTAGACATCGCATCATTGGGTACGACTTATAGATATGTTGTCAAGATTGAGCAGAAATTTAAGCAGAAGAGGCGAGAGTTTGGATATGCAAACTCCTCATAGCCGAAGAAGGGAAAACATGGACCCAACCCACACAACAAGGAAAAGAGAAAAGATGGCCACTCTCAAGACAATCAGTCGAAGCCGCAACAAAAAAAGGGTAATGAGAAGTCGAAGAAGGACACAAGAAAATGGTGTGAATACCATAAAATCCCTTGGCACAACACCAAAGAATGTCGCTCCAAGCAGTCACTCGTGGCCGAGCTGAAATATTATGAGTTAGAGGATGATTCTGACTCCGAATTAAATCCAAACAGAGGGAAGCAGATTATCGATGCTGAAACCATTTCCATTATCACTAGAACCAAAGTCCAACCAAGTGAACCAGAAGAACCAAAGGAAGGGGAACGCCTCTTTCACTCACAGATGTGGGTAAAGGGGGATCTGCTTCATTTATTGTTGATAGTGCCAGTCAGAAGAACTTGATCTCATCATATGTCATCAAGCGGTTGGACCTATCGATGACACAACATCTGCAACCCTACACCATCAGCTGGCTTCGCCAAGGAAGAGATCTATGTGTCATCCAACAGTTTTGTCTGCCCTTTGGTATCAATCCTTTCAAATACAAGGTATTTTGTGATATTTCTCCTCTTGAATTTTGTGATGTTATTTTAGGACAACCATATTTGTGTACGAGACATGTTGTGTATGATTCTAGACCCCACAGTGTTATTATTACTTTGTGATCTAAAAATGAAGAAGACTTGAAATCTTGAAAAATTTTGCAAGTAAAATCTATGTGTTAAAAGAAAATGGATCAACTTTGCAACACATTAATTAAAGGATTACTCATTCAAAATACAAATAAACAGTAGCATAATCAATGAACATAAGCACATAAACACAACAATTGATAAAGGAGTTCACCCCTCTCTTGGGCTACATCTCATGGTTCAGCTTCTAATGGAACATTATTATTAATTGCTCAAAGTGCTCAAAAACGTACTTTACAATGCTCAAATTGACCCACAGACTGCTCCAATGTCTTCAGAGCATCCAAAAACCCCTAGATGGGCTTTTTTGGCACCTCGTTTGGCCAAAAAATGAAGAAGTTAGGCCTTCTAGAAGTCCCCCCTTCAAGCTTGTTGTCTCTGCATCTACAAAACGCACCCATGTTCCATGAACCTAGCACACACGCTTATTTAAGCGCAAAAACCTGGCACCGAGCACAACCGCGCCAACGGTGCGAACTGTAGGATGGTTATGGGCACGCCAGTCCCTAACCACCTAGCACTCGGGCGCATGGTCATCATCGAACCTCGGGCTAGTGCAAAAGAGCTAACCGTTAAAACCGTTTTGAAACCCCCCGCGCTAAGATTAAAGTCACATGGTCTAACCCATATAACCGTGGGCTACAAGTTTTAAAAACCCCGCGCGCCATTTTACAATGGGTATGGGCATATGTTTCACAGCATAGAACCGTGGGTCGGGGCTAAGCCCCAGCCCAACCCCCTGCCATTTACAACATAGCTCGACTTTAAATATTTTACAATGCATATAGTTAATAAGAACCACCGTGTGGGCTAGTGGTAGCCCACACTCTACCAAAGCGCGGCGCTAAAAGGGGAGGTCTGGGGTTCGACCCCCACGGACCCATAAAATTTTGATTAACAAACCAATAGACCAATAGCCAATAAAGGGGTGCCACGTGGCAGCCCATGACTGGGCCACATGGCACCAAACCACCAACCACATACTGCCACGTGTCGAAACACCATTCAACCACATCTGCCAATCAACAACTACCACATCAGCACATGCCACATCAGCGTACGGTCGTACGGCCCTGCCACGTCAGCATGTACATTCTGTACGGACTGCACAGTCAGCGTCCTTTTTTTGCATGTTTGACGATTCGAACAGATCGCGATATCTCTCATTCCCGACGTCTGTTTGAGACGAAATGAGTTGCGTTGGGTTTGCAATGACAATTTCTACGCTCTCTTCCGATTTGAAGCGATTCCGAGCACTTTGAATTTTTGAGCAAAATTTGATCCCCTGATCACACCTCCCCATTGGGAAGCTTTTGGACCTCTAAAAGACTATTTTCAGTCTATGTGAAGATGAGGGTATAGTTCCCTCACCCTTCCAACCTCAATCCACTTGGCTTTGCTTGGATTGGTTCCTTTAAGACCAACTCGAAGATACTCCACATTTCCTCGTTTTGAAGTTCGCATTCTCCTGTCAAGGATGGTGTCTTCATGCAGTTCTGTAGGAAACTCTGGGGGAAAATCATCTATGGAACGAATCTGAACATGCTCTCCATGATCATGAATCAATGGAGGCTCATACAATTTCAAATTCTCAACATTAACAACTGCATACATTTGCATATAAGGAGGCAAATCTAAACGAAAAGCATTGTTACCAATCTTGTCGATAATCTTG
>JZKD02S1655001.1:735009-755917 GCA_000966675.3 Picea glauca
TTTCAACCTTGTGAGCATTAGAAACAAAACACTTGCAAAATAATCAAGTCTTCAAAAACCAGTGCTCTGATACCAACTTGATCTAAAAATGAAGAAGACTTGAAATCTTGAAAATTTTTGCAAGTAAAATCTATGTGTTAAAAGAAAATGGATCAACTTTGAAACACATTAATTAAAGGATTACTCATTCAAGATACAAATAAATAGTATCATAATCAATGAACATAATCACATAAACACAGAAATTGATAAAGGAGTTCACCCCTCTTGGGCTACATCTCCTGGTCCAGCTTCCAATGGATCATTATTATTAATTGCTCAAAGTTCTCAAAAATGTACTTTACAATGCTCAAATTGACCAACAGACTGCTCCAATGGCTTCAAAGCATCTAGAAACCCCTAGCTGGGCTTTTTCGGCACCTCGTTTGGCCAAAAAACGAAAAAGTTAGGCCTTCTAGAAGTCCCCCCTTCAAGCTTGTTGTCTCTGCATCTACAAAACGCACCCATGTTTCATGAACCTAGCACACACGCTTATTTAAGCGCAAAAACCTGGCACCGGACGCAACCACGCCAATGGTGCGAACTGTAGGATGGTTATGGGCACGCCATCCCCTAACCGCCTAGCACTCGGGCGCATGGTCATCATCGGACCTCGGGCTAGTGAAAAAGAGCTAACCGTTAAAACCGTTTTGAAACCCCCCGCGCTAAGATTAAAGTCACATGGTCTAACCCATATAACCGTGGGATACAAGTTTTAAAAACCCCGCGTGCCATTTTACAACGGGTATGGACATATGTTTCACAGCATAGAACCATGGGTCGAGGCTAAGCCCCAGCCCGACCCCCCGCCATTTACAACATAGCTCGACTTTAAATATTTTACAAGGCATATAGTTAATAAGAACCACCGTGTGGGCTAGTGGTAGCCCACACTCTACCAAATCACGGCGCCAAAAGGGGAGGTCCGAGGTTCGACCCCCGCGGACCCATAAAATTTTGATTAACAAGCCAATAGACCAATAGCCAATAAAGGGGTGCCACGTGGCAGCCCATGACTGGGCCACATGGCACCAAACCACCAACCACATACTGCCACATGTCGAAACACCATTCAACCACATCTACCATTCAACAACTGCCATGTCATCACATGCCACATCGGTGTACGGTCGTACGGCCTTGCCACGTTAGCATGTACGGACTGCATAGTCAGCATCCTTTTTTTGCCTGTTTGACGATTCGAACAGATCGTGATATCTCTCGCTCCTGATGTCTGTTTCAGACGAAACAAGTTGCGTTGGGTTCGCAACGACGAGGTCTACGCTCTCGTCCAATTTGAAGCGATTCCAAGCACTTTGAATTTTTGAGCAAAATTTGATCCCCTGATCACTTTGTGTAGACAATTGTACAAGATACCATAGGTAGCATCGCCTATCACTATTTCTTTAATCTCTGCTAAGCAATGCAGTAAGGTCATTTCACAGACCAGGAATTTCGTCTTATTTGTGATCTATGCTCACAATAAGAAGAAGGTCACCACCACATATGTGGCCTCTACACAAAGCCTCTCTTTACAATAGAAGCAAGTGGACGAGATTATGGAAGAGTACAAAGACATCTTCACCTCACCTACCAGTGTACCGATGCACTGCCAAGTCAAGCATCCAATTGATCTAACACCTGGTGCACCTCTACCTAATGGACAAGCCTATCATCACTCGTTGATGGAAAATGACGAAATCAAGCATCAGATCTAGGAGTTTCTTCAAATGGGAACATTAGACCCATATCCTACCCTTGTGGAAGCCTGATTGTACTGGTGCAGAAGAAAGACAGGGCCTAGTGGCTCTGCATTGATTACAAATCATTAATCAAAATCACAGTTAGGAACTGGTACCCAATTCCCATAATTGATGACCTTCTTGACCAACTCAAGGGGGAAAATGTCTTCAGCAAGACTGACCTTAAGTATGGCTACCACTAGGTTCCCATCTAACCAACTGATGTATGGAAGACAACTTTCAAATCTAAAGAAGGTCTCTTTGAATGGTTGGTCATGCCCATTGGCTTAATAAATGCACCAGCCACTTTTATGAGGTTGATAGATGATGTATTGAGACCCTTCACCAAATATTTTGTGTTGGTATATTTGGATGACATCCTCATCTTCAGTAGAACTTGGGAGGAGCACATGCAATAGATTTTGAGCACTCTACGACAGCATAAGCTATATTCCAACTTGGAAAAATGCTCCTTTGGCATGAACAGGGTCCAATACTCAGGCTACATTGTTGATGAGCATGGGGTACATGTTGATCTAGCTAAGATCCAAGTCATTCGTGACTGGATATCCCTGACCACACTAACTAATCTTCAAAGCTTCTCGGGACTAACCAAATTCTACGAACGGTTCGTGTTGGGATTCTCCCATATTGCATGGACCCTCATCCAAGTGACCAAGGGTGGTGGCAGGGAAAATATCGTGTGGGGGAAAGAACAATAACAAGCATTTGATGATCTGAAGAATCACTTGTGCTCAGCTCTAGTACTCTCCTTACCTGATCTGCAAAAACCATTCGATATTGAGACTGATGCATCAGACTATGTTGTAGGCGTAGTTCTCACTCAACATGGTCATCTGCTATCATACCATAGTGAGACACTCTTAGATAATTTACAGAAATACCCCACCTATGAAAAGGAAATATATTCCATTGTACAGGCATTTCATCAATGGAAACATTACATTCTAGGAAAGGAGACAATCATCCACATTGATCACAAGCCTCTACAATTCATATAGACACAGGGGAAGTTGCAGAACAATCTCCATCAGAAGTGGTCCACCTACCTGCACCAGTTCCATCTCAACATCAAGTATAATAGAAGGAGCACAAATTGATTCTTTGACTACCTCATTCAACCTCCCAAGGATACATTCACCACTGTGCTCCATTCCTATGGACATGATGCATCTAATTGGCCCCAAATTTATCAGCAATATCCAAACTTTGCCATTGCCTATCAGCTCTTGGGTATAGGCACGAATGTCACCCATTTTCACATTTAGGATAGATTGTTATGCAATCTTGGCCATCTCTGTTTTCCTGCACGTGAGCATGTAAAGATGATCTGGGAGGATCACTATAATTGGATTCCAGGACATTTTGGTGTGGAGGAAATTGTGGTCGTTCTACAGAAACATTTTTAGTGGAAAAAAGTATTGTAGGACGTTAGCAAGTATATCAGATCTTGCACTACATGTGCCATTGCCAAGCCATCCATCAAGAAGCAAGGATTATACACCCCTCTTCCTACTCCTGAGAGTCCTTGGGAATCCATATCGATGGATTACATTTCTGACCTTCGGTCCACCAAGCAAGGCAATGATTGTGTATGTGTGGTAGTTGATCAGTTTTCAAAGATGACCATCCTCACATCCTGCAAGAAGAGCATCACAGCGGTAGATACTTCCAATCTCTTCCTCAAACAAGTGTGGGTCCATTTTGGGATACCATAGACCATCACCTTTGATCGAGACAACAGGTTCCTTAACACATTTTGGTCAAGTCTCTGGTCATTTTTGGACACCAAGCTCACTAAATCCACTACTTTCCACCCCCAAATCGACGACCAAACATAGTTCATCAATCGTATGATTGTGCACATTCTGGGCATGTACAACTCTAAGTATCTACTTAACTGGGATGAGAGTCTTCCCTATGTTCAACATAGCTACAATAGGGCTCTCCAGAGCTCCATCAACCATATCCCATTTCAAGTGGGGCTTGGATTCCAACCCTTGGGTCCCATTGATGTTTCATTACCTATTTCCACCACATAGGAAGAATCTTCCCATTTTCACTATGAGGCTGACAAAGCCACCAAATTCATTGAGTGGATTCATCACATCCACCAACAGGTCCATGATATTTTGCAGAAATCCAATGCTAAGTACAAGCAGCGCCATGATCAACACAGGGTACCACACCAATTTCAGGTGGGATACAAGGTCTGGTTACATTTTCAGAAAGAGCACCTTACAGGGCCCCCTCAGAAGCTTCTCCGACTTCTCTATGGCCCTTACACTATCACCAAGGATGTGGGTATAAATTATTTTGATCTCAACACTCCATCGTTCCTTGGCTTGCTCCCAGTGTTCAATCTGGACCTCCTTCGGCCATATTTTCCACCATTATTGGACAGATCATAGATCGCAGAACATATGAAACCAATAGATATAAACCCTAACTACATGGAACAGGAATCCACTTATCATATCATGGACACACGGGTCAAGGGCACTTGATAACAGAGGATCCAACTTTATCGGGTTGTCAAGGCAAGGAAACTCCTACACCAAGGAAAGTGGCTCACCCAGGGCCAAATTCAGCAGAAGTTTCCTCACCTGATGGGGGAAATCAATGCAATGGAGATCATTGCTTCCTAAGGGGGGAGGACTGATCTAGGTGGATATTGGTGGCCACCCAGCTATTCCAACTGGCTCATCTTGACGATTTTTAGTTCAAAATTTTCTTCTGTACTTCTTTGTAATTCTGTGTTCTACACTTTTGGGGCTATATGAACCCTACACGTATTCAAGCTAGATATTGGTGGCCACAAACTTGATCAAACTGGCTTAGTTTGGAATTTTTCATGTCAGTACATCTTTTTGTACTTCCAGGGTCATTTTTTGGCTTTCCACAATCAAACTATAGACAAATTTAGAGTTTGATGGAATAATGTGTAGTTCCCAAAAATATCTTTCCAACAAGCTATCACACGCCTAAAACGGAGGTCGTATACAAAAGTTTTGACCCCAAGAAGTTGAGGTACCAACTTAACCATCAAGGCCCACATAAATTTTGGTGTTTCATCTCCTAGGGTTAGGTTTTTGGATGTCTAGTGTTTTGGAATTCATGAATAATGTTAAAAATTCCTCTAGAACCTCATTGGAATCATTTTTCTCAGACATATGTGCGTAGCATCCACATCTCTTCTCAGAGATAGCTACCACCATTCGAGCAAGTTGTTTCAATTTTGAAGTTTTATAGTTTCATCCTATTTAATTTATTCAATAGAAGTTATTGTTCACTGGATATCTATTTTTATCTGTGTTATTGTATCTGGTATGTTATTAATTTCATTCCGCTCATAAATCTGGATCAGGGTGGGACAGACATGTGGGGAATGAGGGGTTGTAGGTTGTTAGTTTGAGTTGGCACATGTGTTTGAGTTTGTATGTTGTTAAAAAGACCTTATCCTGGTTAGAAATCCTTTACCCAAGTGGAATTTAGCCTCATCTCGAGGTGACCCACTGTTGAGAGTTTATGACCAGTGTGGTCTAAGGCTAGGAAGAATGTGGAATGTTTGCACATAGTTGGTGTTCTTTTTACTAAAGATAAGTGTTTATTGTGTGTTAATTTATGTGTTATGTTAATATTTATTCAATTAATTCCTACGGGTAATTTTTTCATATGTTGTGTTTGTATATAGATGTTGTTATCCACATTAATCTGAGCATTTGTAGAAGTATATCAGTTACTTAAATGGTATAAGAGTTCAGAAAATTTTCATTTTGCATTGCCCATCTAAGAGTTCAGGAATGCTACAATGTGGTATCAGAGTTGTAATTGGTAGATCTTTGTGTGTCGTGGCCCATTCTGGGTGGTTGGAAACGTTACACAGTCATATTGCATGGTTTTATTAAGAAGCTAAGGATGATCAAGGAGCAAGGGGCCAAGGAGGATGAATCTACACTAACGATATGATGTTTGATGTATTCTTAATTTTTTGAAATAATAGATCATTGGTTTTCCCCTTAAATGTGTGTGTTATGTTCATGAATGTTTATATATGATCTTGTAATGAATATATTAGTTTATATCTAAATTAAATAGGTAATTTATAACACTAGGAGAAGAAGTAAACTGGTGTTTGTTTGTTTCTTGTGTGTAGGGAGTAGGTTGCAAGGACTGGAGATGAAACTCAATATCTGCAACATGCTGGACATACGAGGACAACCTTCAAAAGTATGTTATTCCATTCTCTCCCCTCTTAGCATAAAAATAAATTTCTTTTTTAGATCTAGGAAAGCCATAGAAATCTATCCCTCCATATGTCTAGGATCAATAGGAAGATCCTAGGGAGATCTTATTGTCCACCTGTGATATTTTCTCCATACACCAAGCTCATTAATTCCCAATCTATAAGTTTCTTTCAATAATTGGTTTTCCTTGGTTATTAGATCTATCTTCCAATTTACCTCTTGTGTTGGGGGTAACCCTAGTAATTCTTCGTAGAATGGATTCATAAATTATCTTATTACTAGTAGCTAGTATGTTATTATACTTGGTTCCCTTACGGCTTGAGTGATATGAATAAGGTATCCTTTGCAACACTTGTAGACATTATTATTTTCTTGAATAATTTATATATGGCTCACTATTATAGTGGTATTATCCCCTTGAATGCTTCTAACCAATCCTTCATCATCCACATATTTGAACTTCTTTTCCTAGTATTCTCCCTTGGCCTTATGGAGTTCGAACCAATATTGTCCAATGATTCTATCATAGGCTCCTAAAGTTAGCTCATGAAATAATATAACACTAGTCCACTCACCTATATCCATTATACACCTATCAACTTCCTAGTTGATTGATTTATTAACACCATTTTCTATTTGTACCTTCCATAGATATTGGAGCTTCTCAATGTCAAGATACAATCAACCACCATTCTAGGGGATATGAAAAGATGAATACTTCTAGTGTAAATAAAGAGTTGTAGTCTTGATCAAAGATGATACCTCAATTGTGTATCAAATATGACTTATACTCTACTTGATGATTGTCCACTACTACATATATCTTTCCTTTCATCATATTCCCCTTGAGTGCCTTCTAGTTGTAGAATTTTACTGCTCCCTTGGTATGATTCATTCTCTTAGGGAAATTGTAGGATGTGTGTCCAAATCCTCTACATTTAGAACAACTCACCCTAAAGTTGGTAGGTCCTACATTCTATTTTTATTTGTATTACATATTGGACTCGGGTGGTGGTTTTAGGTTAAAATTCCATTTATCATACCTCCACCTCCAAGTATTCTAATGATCAATGTTTGTTTTTAATCTATTGCTCAACTCCTTTCTTTGATCGGACTTTTTCCACACAATCTAGTTAATTGGATCACTTTTAATGGGGGTGTTTAGCATGATGGTTCAAACCTTGTCCCTCACATGATATCCAAATCCTATAATGAAAATTTAGACTTGGGACCCATCACTAAATCCATGAGCGTACTTGTCTAATTCCACAAACTTTTATTCATATTATTTCTCAATCATGCTACCGTACTTCACTGATTAATACTTATATTCCTTCTTGTGATAGTACATCTCTCCCAAATACTTATCTTCAAAATGATTTTTGAATGTACCTATTCCATATGCTCCTTGCCCTCTTTCTATTTCTTCCTTAGATGGTAACACAATAGATTCACATTATTTTTCAATTGGTAACTAGCAAAATTAGTCTTCTCTAAGTAGTATTTGAAATCAAATAATAACAAGTGTTCTTAAATGTTGACCAACCAAGCTTCCACTTCATTTCCTCTACTAATAATCCATTTGAAGTTGGGTCCCTTTTCTCAACTCATATATCAACCTATGACACTTAAAATGACTCTTCTTGGTTAGATTTCTCATCTTTGGATGGTCTCATGCCTACTTATTTGACATGGATCTCATCGATTAGAGTATTTCATTGATTTCTCAAAAATATGTATATTGTTTATTGACTTGGATCTTTAATGAATGAACTTCTTGTGCCATTTTTTTTTTATTTAGATGGTAACTAAAAGGGACATGACCCTAACTGGTCCTCTATTCTCACTTCGCATCCATGAAATGGAGGTGTCCATACCCAATTTTCTTGTAATATCGACAAGAAGGGTCCAATGTTAGTTTATAAGCAATGGATCTATGATTTGGATGCAAAGGGCATGGTTAATCTTGAGGCCACTACACCTAGGATCATCTAGAGGCAAGGATATAATCAATCAACAAATCATCACACAGAAACACATGCACACACACTAGTAGCCTCATAGACACCAATTGGCTAGGGATGAAACTACAAAGGTTATTTATGTTTATGTAACCTCCTTATGTTGGTTCCACCTTGTATAATGCATGTATGTATTACACTTGGCCTTGTCCTTGGGAGGTGACCATCATCTCACCAATTTACAAATGAATGACAAATTTATGGAAGTCTTCTCTTCTAACCATAATGGGTCTCCTTATATCTTCTACTAGTGCTTTAGTCTCCTTATTCCTACAATTCCCTTGAACTAATAATATCCCCAAAGGTAGGGTAACCTATATTTCTAGTAATATTATTCCTAACATGGGTGAACCCAATATGGGTATTCATACTAAATAGTGATATCGATGTATTGTAATAGGTTTTATTCGTGCTTTGAAAACTTGCAAGAAAACTAATAATATTTTTTACTAGGAGAATTCTAAATGCTTGCACTTGAATAGAAATAGTAAAGTATCATGGAAATAATTGCACATTTATTGTATAACCATTAATATATACAAAAATAATCATAAATTTAATTTATATCTATTCAGTTAATGACATACATTATGAAAATAATATAAGATTTGATCATATTATTCCATACATTATTGTTTTAATTTTGAGGTCCAAATACCCAAGGAGAAATAACATATGCTTAGGCTACTAGCATTATGCTACCATTGGTATACATAAAAACATTCATTTGTGTAAGCTTCATACACATGATATCATACACATATGAACACAATTAACCTATGAAATAACATGTTTGTTTGTGAGATATTAAAGAATAAATCTAATGTTACTAGATATGGAAAAATGCCTCCCAAAATCCTTTTGTTGGACTCCCCTCCCAATACATATATCCAATTAAAAAAAAATACTTATTATTACTAGATATCATCGACATCCATTCTTTTAGTGGAATTTTTAATCACGGGGCATTCACCTTCTGGACCAATATCTTATCACATTCATTCATAAAGGGTTTTTTTTTTAATTATGAAAAATAGAGTCAATATATTGTAGGTGTTAGGGAAAGGGGAAGTGGGTTACAATGAGTTTTATATGTATTGGAGGGTATAAAAAGGGGTATATTGTAAAAATGGGGTTTTTTATTGGAATGATGTATTGGGAGGGGGGTTCAACAAATATATTTTGGAATGTATTTATCAATATCTAGTGAAATTATGGGTATTCTTTAATATCCCATGACTGCACGTGCTATGTCACAAGTTTAATGAGTGAAAACCTGGTGTTTTTAATATCCCTTTCTATTTTTACTTATAGTACTTGATAGAAAAAACTATTATAATCCTCCAAATCATAAAAAAAAAGGGTGCATTGACATCCCAACATAGGGATATGCCACTATAGTAAGATAACCTTCGGTTCAAGGACTTGATGTCATACTACTTTCACCCCTCTCTTCAGTCAAATACATGGTCATGTATTCACTGAGAAAGGGATTTATGGATATGGATATCTATTAGTAGATCTCCAAAGGTGAGCTACCTCAAGTCATAACTTTGTCCCTTAAATCTTATCTCGTGGACTATCTAATAACCCATTCCTATTTTCTTATTCTTCAAACTCAGAGGCACTCTCATTACGAGAGATGCAAGAGATTGTGATCCCAAGTCTTAATCTAACCTAGGGGAATTCTTACTATCCTTTAGGTAGAAACGAGTTCATTCTTCCTTGAACTATATCATTCTATTATGTTTTCATATATTAAGATTAAGGTCAGATATAACACCAAGGAGATTATTTGCAGTTGAGGGTTGAGACCCATCTTTCCAAACAAGAGACCTAATCGGTTGGATGAGTTCAATCAAATAAGAGAAATCATAATCCTTTTCCTATGTAATGAAAACAAGAAATCATACACAACCCAATGAGGTTGTGAGAATGAATCATAGATGTTGTGTGGTGATATTGACTTATCATTATTGTAAAAACTTAAAAATCCTCATTCTCCCAACAAAAACACCCACTTAAAAAGAGCCCTGGTAAAAAATCAAGATTTTCATGAGAGCCCTTGGATTGGTGAACAACATTTCCCTTAAGCATGGTATAAGTTGTGGGATTTTATGAATGCATAGAACTAGCTTAGAGCATTGAAAATAAACCATACAAAATTAGAGATAAAACCATACATGCATAAATACAGATAAAGTGGTAGGTTAAGAAAATTGATACATACATAGGTACACAACACAAAGACTTAGGTTCTCTATCTCATTTTCCATTCAAAGGATTCTAGTGATCTCAACAAGGGGTGAAGGGATGACTTCAATGCCAATTTTTGCTTCTAAAAGAGAGTTTCACTATTGTTGATTGTACATTGAATTCTTTCCCAACAAACCATCACCAAATTCTTACAACACCTCTATAATATATATAAACTACTCCATCTATACTTCAATTAAATAATACATATTTCCTCTTTAATATGAAACAATAAATTAACTTATTTTTTTACAATTTTAAAACTCCTTATAAATATGATAGAATATCTTTGAATCCATATATATATATGACCTTGGAATAGGTTGAAAGAACCTAATTCTTGGTTGTACGCTTCATGTGGGAATATTCTAGTTTTGTATATTGTATATCTTTGAATCCATATATATATATGACCTTGGAATAGGTTGAAAGAACCTAATTCTTGGTTGTACGCTTCATGTGGGAATATTCTAGTTTTGTATATGTTGTGTTTTATTTTTATTTTTTATATAATGGTTGTTATATATAAACAAAATTAAAACTAATAACCATTATATATAAAATAAAACCAAAAATTAGGTTCTTTCAACCTACTCCAAGGTCGCATTCATGTGATATGAGGGTTAAAAAAAGCATGGAGCGATCAGGTTCCATGTGCCATATGGCTTCATACCAAGGTCGTCTTGCAACCAATGGCCACAACGGGAGTCCATCAATAGTCTTGGATGATGGTTGATGGGTAGTGGCCCTAGCTCGATTGCATGTAATGATGGATGCAATGTTAAGGTTAAGTTAAATATTAAATTGATGTATGAGATTTCTTGTTTGTGGGATAAGAGAATTCTTTTATTATAATCATATAACATGTATTATTAATTTTATCATTCAAAATATTATCTTCTTTTAATTAAAATTTGATATTTTATATCTTTTAATAACCAAAAAAATAAATAAAAAATCAATAAAAGTAATATGTACGCGGCCACAAAAACTTTTAATAGAGTAATAAAGCTATTGCATAACGTCAATATTTTACAATATCGCTTGCATGTCTGAAAACCATACGCATTGGAACTCTTCTGTCGAGAAAGAAGTCTTAGTTTTCACTGTAATCAACCGTTCATTTCTTTCTTTGGTAAATTCATAAATCACTTTATGTATGATCATTCTTCCATGCCAGAAATCTCAGAACCCAATTGAACTTTAATCCATCATTTCTATTAAATTTTAGGAAAACCATCACACATTAATGTCTTAAACTTAGAACTCATAGATCTCATTATTATCAAAAGGAGGTACAAACGATCTCAGACGAAGATTCAGTGGGTCTGAAGATTCAGTGGTTGCCATAATGTCTTCATTTTGATCCATCCAACGTCAACCTTCTGCAAGTATTTAAAACAATGACCATATTAATGTAAGTGAGCTGTTTACAAAGATCATATTTCAAATACAAAAAAGAGAGGAATTAGCTATTAATATACAGGCTGCAGCATAGCATTTAATGATTTATATGTTGGAATATATATTACAAAGATCATATTTCAAAAACAAAAGAGAGTCAGTTTAGTTATTAATATACACTCTGCAGCATAGCATTTAATGATTTATATGTTGGAATATATATAATTCCATCTAAAACATAGCATGGTATATATCTCAACATATAAAATATGAAATGTTCTGCTACAAAGTGAAAGTATTGTTTGTACGAATTATGAAAATATTTAACTTCATGATATAATGAAATGGATAGCATAATATATATCCCAACATATAAAACATTAAATATTTTACTATAAAATACATATTATTTATACTAACTATAAAATTACTTAGAAAAACCTCAAAAACCTCATGATAATGTGATGAGATGCAAAAATAAGTAAAACAATACCTTTTATATATCTCTGCTTTCATATCATTTAGACTGCTTTGACCGCAAGCTTCATGCCTTGAGCGCAGTGGCCCGGAACGCCGCAGATGAAATAGTTCCAGCCTTTCTTCAAAGCAATCTTGTCTTTTCCAGACCTAAATTGTTTTGGGCGTCCTGTGACACGGCAGCTTTTGAAGCCCTTGTAGCCCACAACCATGACATCGTGCACAGAGGGGTTGTATCGGAAGACTGCATGAACCCAGTCCAATCTCAATACATTACATTTAGCTATAAAAACAAAAGAGCCCTCAATCTAAAATACCACAAGGAAGGCAGAAAACAAAGCCAAATTCAACCCACAGAACGCATATATCAAATTAATCAATCCAGAGAGCCATTAGAGCATGAACCCTAGAAAAAACATTAACCGTTACAACACTGACCCAATTGGTCTCCGGCCTTTAACTTGGGAACCGTGGCCAGCCACCTAGAGTAGGCGAAGGGTCCCCATCCCTGAATGCCACCAACAGTGTAGATGGCCCTGGCCCCTTCAACGTAAGCACATTGACTGGCAACCAAAATCAGCAAACCCAAAGCCAAAACCAGGCCTGCGCTGCCTCCTCCCTTGGCCATTTTAATCTCTTCACAATCACAACCACAACTACAAACTCTCACTGAAACGCAGAGAAAACTGCACCGATGTACAAGACGGGGTATGATAAATCTATTTATAGACGTAAATGATCAGCAATGCCTGAGACAAGAGTCAACGCCGGCCCTTAAAGACGGCCGAGAAACCCTAAGTTGGCACAGAAAGAAAAACCGAAGACACGCGAGAACGTGCAAGAAACTCAGACCTGGGATTAAAAATTTATAATGTGCCATCGGACGCCGTAACTGTATGGCACACACCCTGCAGAATCCTCGAAGTTCTGAAATATAACTGCATTGTCCTTATCTTATCTGCACTGTCATCGAGGCCAACCTGCCTCGCATTAGAGGTTTAGTTGGGCAGATCCTCACATATCCAATGCCCATGAAAGGCCCGGAAAGAGTGTGATTTCCAAAATATGTGGGAAGCTTCAATGCCATTTGCCCTTAATCTCTGGCTTTCTGCATCTGTTTCCGGGTCCATTTGTTTTTTTTGTCAAGAATCCCCGTGCCCTTTGCCCTTGATATCTGGCTCTCTGCACCTCGACCCGGATTTATTCTTTTTCTTTTGTTTGGCATCTCCATGCAGATCTATATTTTATGAACGGAATCGATCAGAATTCACGTGTATGCTTATCCATCTCAGACGTTAAGGTGGCAGCGTTTAAAAAATCCATAAAAGTTACTTGAGTAGGTACTGTTGTCTGGTTGATTGCACTTTGAAACAAACGTCTCGCTGCTGATGGGAGCAGGTGAACTGAATATAATACAAGGATTACAGCGATATATAATGTTATTCTAAACACACTAGTTGACTAAAAGCTTTATTTCCTTCTCAGTCAAATAAATAACGGAGCAAGCTTTTTAGGTTCAAACATATATTGGGATGAATTCTTCTTATGTTTTTTTCAAATATAGAAAAGAATTTGTATACCTAGAAGATTTATAGATTTATTATTTGAATAGTTTATTTAGTATTCATTGTAACTAAGAAGTAAAATTGAAACCAACCAAATGAATAACCTAGCATTAATCATTACTTCTAAAACTTTCTCAATAATCACTCATTCCAAAATTTCTCTAACTCAAAAAAAAAATATTCAAAAATTTAAATTTATTTACTTATTTAAATTATTTTATAAATTATTAAATTATTTTATAAATTTTAAAAAATAATATATATATATATATATATATATATATATATATATAATCTTTTTCTTAAAATTGAAAAAGTCACTTCTTTAAAACTTTTTATTTTTTCTTCAAAATTGAATATATCACAGGTTTGGACTCTTAATTATTTCATAAATAATTAAATCATATTATAATAATTAAATCATTTTATAAATTTTAAAAGTTAATTTAAATAGTCACGAAATAGACTTAAAACCTTTTATATTTTCTCTCAAAATTTAGAAAGTTTAAAACCTTTTTGTTTTCTTCAAAATTTGATGTGATTTTGAAAGTTTAAAACTTTTGTTTTTGTTTTTTCTGCAAAATATGATGTATTACATGTTCAAATATTTAATTATTTTATAAATAATTAAATCATTTTAAAAATTTTAAAAATTAATTTAAATAGTGATGAGTTAGATTTAAAACTTTTTATCTTTTCTCTTAAAATAAGAAAGATTAAATATTGAATTTTTAAAATCTTTTTATCTTAACCAAAAACTATATATCTTACTAATTATAATATAATGAGTTTAAAATGTTTTTCTCCTTCAAAAAATTTAAGAAAGTTTTTTAAATTCTAAAAACCCTAAATCTAAAACTCTAAGCCAATACCTAGTTGAAGAGTTATTTTCCTCTCCATTGTTGCAATTTCAATTATAATAACCTCTTCTAAATTTATTTATTTTTTCAAATTCATTTCCTATTTTTAGATAAATAATATTCGATGCTAATAATTATCAAAATAACATTTCTCAATTTCTCAATTTCTCAATGCACAAACACAACACATGAGTACTAAGTAAGTATTAAAGGTTACTCACATCTTTATTACAAGTAAAGTGCAGTGTCATTTCTAACATCTCAAGACAAATTCCCTACCATGCACACACATATATACATATATATTAACTTAATCAACATGTCCAAGAGAAAATGCAAGCTAATAATAACATTTAAACAATTTAACTAACCATTATAACAAAGTTAATAATTCAATTAATAAGAATGATATATGTTTCATAGATGAAGGCTTGAACTTTGTATTTGAATCTTACAGTTTCTTCACTTTACTTGCACAAACCAAAGTTTATCTAGTACCCCCTAATAACCTAGGGATTCACTACAAATCCCTAGTTCATTGACCCCATGATTCCTATGTGAGGATGGTTGATGGATGGGATCTCAATATTATTTACATTCTATATTTATATTATGAGCTTTCATAGCTCTACAGTTTTGAGCTATTCATTCCTAAGAAGAAAACCCCTCTCCACTCTTTCTTCCCCCTTTTATGAGAAAGGTTTTAGTATCAAAATAATATAATGTAATACCTCAGTTTTGATCCCTAAATTATACTTCACTAAATAATGCATTATTTTTATGATGTGATTTATGTGACAAGAGTCGAGCCATGTAGGCTAAGTTATAAACAACTAAGGTTGTAAAAAGGTGAAATGCCTTATAAGTATTTCTATTGTGAAGCTCAAGGCCAAGGCCTAACTAGTTGTTGAGGCCTCAACTAGCCCCAAGTACTCAGACATGGAAATTTCTCTTCCTTATTGAATTTTTTACTTATTCACTTTATACTTCATTTCATGAGATTTTCCATTTAGATTTTATCTTCTATCTAATTATGATGATGTTTTACTGAAATGGTTTTAGAACCCTAAAATTGTTTCAAGGACTTGATGAATTGTTGGGGAATGGTTTACTTCATTTGAAAGAGAGACATCGTGATTCCTTTTGATTTTCAAAATATTGATTTTGAAAGTGGCTCAATACCATATCAGTCCTATTTCAAAGTCATTTAGATTGAAAATTTAAAGGATATCCCCGATAATTCATGTCTTTTTATACATTTGAAATTGATTATTTTATGAAGCACCCAATTGTTCATCGAGGCTCTTTACAATATCCATACACCAAAAATTCAAAATTCCACAATGATACACTATTGGACGTATTTAAAAGTTTGAGAATTGTACTCTGAAATTGCCTCAATGAACCATCGGGCACATTTTAAGTTAAAGTTATCATTGGGCCACTTCTAAAGTTCAAACCTCAACCTTTCAAAAAAAATCTTCAACAGTTCATTCAGTCTAATTTTACATTTGATTAAGCATATTAAAAAGTATCTCCAATGATGCATCATACCTATTTCATCTTCAAAGGTTTGGGACTTTGAAAGAGCCTTGATCATTCAAGCAAGCCTTGTTTGAAGTTCCACTTTTCGAAAGTTTGAAATGGCTTGATGGTTCATCAAGTCATTCATCATGTCCCAACCAGATACACTTTCAAAGGAAACCTAATGGTTCAAGAGGCCCATTCATTTCCCATTATTCATCTCTTGAAATTTACTCCCTATTGCATAGAGTGAATTTACAAATTCACATAATATCTTCCAAAATGGATTGATGCACTATCCAACCATCTTGTTTGAAGGCCTCATATTTTCTCTTAGATGCTCACAAAATTGTCTTTCACATTTAAATATTCTATCTTTTGGAAATTCTCCATTGTTCATCGAGTGTATTTTCACATTCTAATTCCTTATCTTTAGAAAATCACCCCAATAATTCATCAATCCATTTTTAATGATACGGATGAGTAAAGTTTAAAAATCACTAATGGTTTATCAAGTTGGTTTTGTAGTTACACCTCTAATATTTTGAAGGAGACCAATGGTCAATCACACCCGTCCATTTTTCGTAGAATGACCATATCTTTCAAAATACTGGGATAGTCCATCCAAACTCTTGCAAACGTTCAAATTTTCTCGAAGTGCATGTTTGAAAGTAAATCTAATAGTTAGTGTCTCAATTCCCATTTCAAATCCTTTGAATGTTTTGACACCTCTAACACCTACAAACCATCATATCCACCCCCACTGAGGTTTCCAAAACCATCATTGAATTTTCTGGATGGACTCCTCTTTTCAAATCCAACCCTTATATTTCATATAAGTGTTATTTGGCTAACGATTGTTTGATGTTGTGATTCAGATTCTACCATTTATTTGGTAGCTTCAAACACTAGACAAACACTATTATAACATTCATTATCATTTATTGTAGAAATTCCCTTTGACTCCATATTTGAATTGTGACTTTCCCCCTATATACACATGCTCCTTTTGTTTCAAATACTTAGGATCATTGTTCCTTTTGAATGTTCAATGATTCATCAAGTAGATTTCCAACATTTGGATTATTACTTAGTTAAAATGTGAAGTGGTAGTTTTGAATCTACATGTGTTAGCTCATATATATTGGTGTTGCTATGTATTATGTTTGTAAATACTTTCAAAAGAAAATGTTACTCAAATTGGGGTGAGATCTTGTTTTTATATTTTTAAATGATTATTATGAATGGAAGCCATGCTCTGATATACCTTAGATGTCGAGCTTAATTGACCCAAAGGGAGTAATTCTTTTCTAATTTCAATTAATTTTTTTAGAATTATTTTTCTTCCTAAATCCACTAATGTGTTATACTGCTTATTTCAAGAATAATTACATGGTGCCAAATAAAGTTAAGGTTATGAAGAAAAATAATCCCAAGCAGAAAGGTACTTCCATGGAGGCGTAGCTAGGGAACCCATGAGGCCGTTATACTCAAGTAATTCCAACAACATAGGTTTCAACATGCTTCATAATATGGGGAATTTATTTGAATCATTAGCGAAGAAACATGTCATCCCACACCAATTGATCCAACAGAATAGGAAGAGAAAGATACCTCAACATACTTGAATATTTGGAGATCTCATTTGCATAATGTAGCTACCAGTCCTATGATATTTCCTAATGTCGAGATGATCAAACGGATCATTGACGACACCAATGTTGACAACATAACAATGAAAAACGATGAAGGTAGGTTTATATCCTCTTTTGAAGCCAACAACATAGAAACATATTGAAATTTTCCTAAAGTGGAAACATGAATGACTAATGCATGGGTGGAAAAGTCTGTTAGAAATGAAAACTATCACATAATCATGAGAAAGTGGTGGGTTGAATTCATGCAATTCAGAGCCTGAGATACAAGGATATATACCAGTTCAAACTTAAGGGAACTCTATAGACATGACATTTCCTTGGTGATCGAGCTATATAGGGAGAAGAATGCTACACATTTCAAGGAGACCTAGGTTCCACCATTACATATCATACTAAAGGAAGGAACAATTTTCAGCTAGTTTTACATCCTATCACATACTTTGATAGATTAATTAACAAAGGATAAGTACCCTAGACCTAGTCCACCTCATAATTCTTTATGCCATCCTATATAATAATTGATAATGTATGTGAAGATAATCCTTTTTCTTAGATGAGATGGAGCTCGAACACTTATTGTCCACCTATCCAAGTATATTACTTAGACCTCTAGGAGCATGAATACATGTGACATTACTCAAGGATGTATGAAGAGTGATTTTCTCCTTTATATGAAATGAATTTATCTAAACCATGTCTAAGGTTTTCTAATTAATTTTTCCATGTTCTGTACCAAATTGGATATTAATATATGGATGAGAAGAGTGCATATATTAAAAAATATGGAGCAACCAAAGCTCCTCATAGCCTTCCATACCATTTGTCAAATGGGTTGGTAATTAGAGATATATCTTATCAGACCATCCTTCATGGTTTCAACTATCTATTATCTTCTCAAAAAAATAAAGTGTGTCCTTATTATCCTCTCTATATAGGATTCTATGGACTAAAAAATTTCTATTTCTACTTAATTAGAAGCAAAAAAGATGGAAAAATACACATTTGAGAAGAAGAGTTTAAGAGGCATGATCCCAAGAAAGTGAACCACCAATATTACATGGCGATAACCTAGCCATTCTCTCATGAAGATGACCTAGAAAAACAAGTGAAAAGGAAAGCACTCTCGTATGCATAATTGTAAGCATAGATTTAACAAGAAGCAAAAGATGAAGAAGAAAAGAGGGAAAAAATCTAAATCTAAATGAGAAAAAAGGAAAAAAGAGGAATAAATGAGAAAAAAAGAGCTTAAAAGAAGAGACGTAAAGGAAAGTAACTAAAAATAAGATGATACCCAAAGGAAGAAATATAAATATGAAGTAAGGTAGTGTGTTGAGAAAAAAAAAAGTATAATTTGAAGCTAGAGATAAAGAAGCAACAAAAATTGAAGCAAAAGAAAAAATAGAGGTGATGAGAAGGAAAGAAAGGAAGAAGATTATAAGAAAATAGAATAAGATGAAGAAAATAAATGAGACTTGAGGAATAAATTTAGGTTGGTGCTAAAGCAACAAGATAAGCTAAATAAAAAAAGATAAAGATCTAAAAAAAGATAAAGATCAAATATGAAACACTATTAAAACAAATTGAAGAAGAAGCAAAAGAGAAGAGTCTTGAGGAGGAAAACAAAAAAAGAGAATTGAGGAGATAGGGAGAGGATCACTTAGTCAACAAATACAAAATCCTAGGAGTTCACTCACAATATCCTCTATTGGGAGAATCATTGGATGAGAATTACCATCTTCCATGGGTCCTAGTCTTTAGTATTTCATGGACCATGCCATCGATGAAGTAGATTGGTTATAATTGTTTTCTTTTAATAGGAAATGAAGACCGATTTTCCACCAAATGAATAAGAAGAGAAAATTTATTATATACCAAGTGTTGGTGGAAACCATGGAGGTCATCATGATGTATGCATTTGAATAATATTTAGTGGTTGTAGCTTCAACGGGAGTGGCCACACCTAGGCCACTAAATCCAATATTGTTAATTTAACAAGTGATAGACTACAAAAAAAGATTGATTTCATGAGGAATCAAGTTGAATGTTATAACGTAGATGAGAGTAGCACTATTAAATTTGTAGTATACTTTATAAATTTTGGATGAGATAAATCTAGCATAGAAGGATCTTTAGAAAAAGGTTTGGGGTGAGCTAAATCTATCATAGAGGTTACAAAAAGGTGTAGGACTTCCATAACCAATGCAAGGAATTACTCTCCCTCTCCAACAAAATATAAGAATGGATAGGAAGATAAGAAACGGTGTAAAGATGTTTTGATCTTTGAAGATATGGAAATATGATTACACAAATTATCCCCGAAAGGTTCTCAAATGAATGATAAAAGAATCCTCAACAAAATATAGGTGTGGAATGTTGGAAGGAGCCCTATCAAAATGTGAGTGATGTTATTGAGGAGGATTTGAATATCTATTGTTATACACCAAAATTTTGCACCCTAAGTATTGTAAGTGTCGCAAAATGACATATGCACCTAATTAAGTGGCATATGCATTGTCACAACTGTCGTATGCACCTTACCTAGTATCTCATTCACTTTGTTGATTGTTGCAACCTCTTGACACCATGGTGGTAGATCAGAATTCACGTGTATGCTTATCCATATAAGACATTAAGGTGGTAGCATTTAAAAAATTCATAAGAGTTAATTGAGTAGGTTAATTTCACTTTGAAACAAACGTCGTGTTGATGATGCGAGCAAGTGAAATGAATATAATGCAAGGATTACAGCGATATATAATGTTATTCTAAACACATTAGTTGACTAAAAGCTTTGTTTCCTTCCAAGTCAAATAAATAAAGGAGTAAGGTTTTAGGTTCAAATAAATAACGGAGCAAGTTTATAAAGGGAAAGGAATTTGTTCACCGAATTTGAAAAAACCTATATTTGGAAGAATTCTTCTTCGAATTTAAAAAGATTATATTTTCTTAAATATGTTTTTTAAATTGAAAAAGATTAGATATTATTTTTATTTTTATCCACGAGTATTAGTGGTAACTGGCCAATAATTCTCATTATTTGAATAGTCCATTTAGTACTCATTGTGAAGAAGTGAGATTGAAACCAGCCAAATAA
>JZKD02S1655002.1:38407-57141 GCA_000966675.3 Picea glauca
CCGTACCTATCAGTGTGCATGAGGGTTTGATCTTAGAGACTGTGCATAAGGGTTTTGATCACAGAAACTGTGTATGGGGGTTTGATTATAGAAATTTCCTGTGTGAAGTCTAAGTGATTTTTCTTCTTGGTGGCAAGAAAGTCTTTTCTTCTCTTGGCAAGAAAGTCTTTTCTTCTCTTGGCAAGAGATCCAACCTATATGGTGGATCTATGATTCTGAATTTTGTCTGAGCATAATTTCAAATGGTATTACATCTCTAGTTTGTGGCTGTGACTCCTTCAGAGGTAAGGCTTCAAGGCAAGGTAAGTTATCTATTCAGTTATCAGATTTGGATTTTATTTTGATTCTTGTTTTGATTTGCCTAGATATATATATCAGTATTGAATGGCATAGGTTGTCAGATCTGGATTTTGTTTTGAGTCTTTGATCTGTCTAGATATATGTATCAACATTGAATGTTATAGGTTATCAGATCTGGATATTGTTCTTGAGCTTTGATTTTTATCAGTATCTTAGATTAGATTTAGATACTGATCTATATCTTCTCTAGTATAGATCAGAAAGAAAAGTTTTGTTAATTATCCTAGATCTACTTTTTAGCTATATCTAAAGTAGCTTAGATTTGAGAACACTCTCTGTTCAAGCAGTGTAGATTTGTTTTCTGAATATGAGATCTAGTTGTTATTCTCACTGAAATTTAAAAAGACACTTTTGTTCTGCTTTACTGCCCTAATTCTAACATTCATCCTGCAACTATTTCCTGCAAAACTTGGTCTTATGTCCTAGCTTGCCACAATAAAATAGCAAGCTAGGACATAAGGCCATTAATGTTCCTCCAAAAAATAGCAAGGACCAAGGATGCTAAGGAAGAGTAATATCTTGGTCAGTGTTAGAATAAAAAAAGGAACTGTCATCCTTGTCTACTATCACAAATGTGCCAAAGTTGAGCCTGATAATGTTTTTTAGAGAGTGGTGAGGGCTAAAAGGACTGGATCATGCTATCTCGGGGGGGATTTAGGAACTCCTTATTGTAGCTCTCCTAACAAGCAACGTTGACAAATCCTCTAGGAGAGGAGAAACCCAGTGATAGGTGTTAGTGTTTGTAGCTCAAACAGGTATTTCGGCAAGGGTGTTTACTTGTGGAAATCGTCATTTAATGTATCCTATGCTTTTTCTAGAGTTCACTTTATTAGAACATCTTTTAATAAAGTGACTTTTGTTGGTGTTTACATGATTCTCAGATTTGACAGTTATTGCCTATGATTAATAACAAGATTCACTTTCATACAACATTTATCATAGAATAACTATACACTGAAAATGTCAACTATAACAATGCAACGGAAATAACAAGATCTAGAAATATAAACCGCGCACAATAGACACAAGAAGTCAACAAGAACACACGAGTTTATCCTGAGAAACCCAAACTTGGGAGAAAACCCAACAACCTTTCTCTAGAAGAATCCAGTCCAAGATATTACTGGGACATCACCATCAATTGCCAAAATACCATACAGAGAAGATCTTCCCCAAGGTTAGCATCACCAAGACCAAGCTCCTCAATAATATGACCAAGAATAACCAAGCAAGAGCTTCTCCTAGTGTGGCATACTCTCCAAGATAACCAGTAACACAAAAATAATGAAACTGCCAAAACTGCAATTACCTTGTGCGCACTGCAGAAGGAGTTGTCTGCATGTCAAAATGAAATGAGTCTGTCTTGTATTTAAGTAATTTGGGTGCCAGTCTGGGGCCGACTTCTTATTTCTGGGTCTTCAATTTTATTATTATTTTTTCTGTGGGGTCGACTTCTCTTCTTGGGTCTTCAACTTCTTCCTGGGGCTTCTGTAATGGTGTAGATGGGTCTTCTTGTACTTTCTTTTGGAGAATGACTGCCCGAAGTTGCAAATATCGAACACTCCCTCTCAACGAGGGAGGCATTTTCCATAATTGGATTTCTTCTGTCATAGAAAGGTTGTCTTCATGAGCCATGTTGATGTGCCATCTCCGCACATGCATTCCATCCCGGAATATGCATGTGAGAGCATCTCGAGTCCATCCACTCCTTGACAGGAGAAGGACTACACCTAGGCCATTCATCACTAGCAGAGCCCTGTGAGTGAATGAATCATTACCCTTGGTCATATCAGCAGTAGCATAGCCCCGTGCATGACCAATTTTGGATAATGTATGCCTGGTGCTTATCTGGGCCACTCATCACTAGCAAAGCCCTGTGGATGAGTGAATCCCTTTGGTTATATTAGCACTAGCATAGCCCCGTGCATGACCAATCTAGGAAGAATGTCTGCTCGAACCTGGAGAACATCAACATACCTGGGCCATTGACTACTAGCAGATCCACGTGAGTGAATGAGTCATTCTCCCCTTGGTCATATCAACACTAGCATAGCCCTGTGCATGACCAATTTGGGGACTGTCTGCCCGATGCTATCCAAATACCTAGGCCATTCACCACTAGCAGAGCCCCGTGAGTGAATGAATCATTCTCCCTTGGTCATATCAACACTAGCATAGCCCCGTGCATGACCAATCTGGGAGAATGTCTGCCCGATGCTGAAACATCAACGCTCATCACTAGCCAAATCAATATGGCTAATCGTGTGTATCATCCTCCTCAGCCAAATCAACATGGCCACTCTGGAAGGATATTTGCAATTTGCTCATCTGTGGATAAGTACTGGAGCTTCACTGCTCCCTTTTGTACCATGTCTCGGATGAAGTCCTGCAAGAAGCTTCCGAAGCCACACTGCTTCATGACTTGCGATACTGGCTGTGACGTACTTTGTCTTTGTTGCACTGAGTGCTATAGAAGCCTGCTTCTAGCTTATCTCGGAAATCGTAATTGATTCCAAGCTGAAGCAACATCTTGAGGTGCTCAATCTGTGTACTGCACTCCTTACTCAATCGAAATCTGTATATCTCTGTAGCCTTACTTCATCATCTGAGACAAATCATATCCAACTGTACCATGCTTCGCTGCTACTCACTAGAACTGCCTTGGCTTCAACCAAATACTGGCTCAGGATGCTCACTACAAAATAAATATTTGGCCTGGCATTAACCATGCACATCAAGGATCCAATCAACTGCCTGTACATCGTGGGATCCACCAAATCTGAATCTGAAGTAGAATCACTCAACTTCTTTAGATTTGTCATCATAGGTGTAGTCACGGACTTGTAGTCCATCATATCGAATCTTATCAGTATCCCTTGAATGAGGAAGATCTCATCTGATCTCGTCACACCTCTAATCCCAAGAGTACATTTGGACAGGATCCTCCATCTCGAACTCTGAGGCCAACTCCCTCTGTCACCGGAGTAAGTCCTGTTGTCCAGTCCGCCTCACTGGCTGCTCCCTCTGTGACTGAGACAAAATCCATACCCAGTCCTCCTAACTGGCTGGCTCCTTTGTCACTGTAGCAAGATCACATCTCCTAGAAGCTTCTTGTCTCTGAAGCTTTTGTTTGGCCTTCTCAACTCATGACACCTGTCTATCAGTCCTGGGAGATGTCTCTCTCCCACTTGGATCTGAGGGGGGAAGTCCCTCTGAATAATCGACTCTCTCTTGAGCTAACTGACTCTCTGAGATCAGGCTCACTTTGTACATTCTTGGTTAAAACCAAGCTCATCAAGTATCCATCGATCCTGGAGTACCATGCTCCCTCTGAAACACGACTTCCTCTGAGTTTATACAATCTTTGGAGCCATCTGCTCCCTCTGCATATTCTGAAGTCTGATCTCCAATGAACTGTCCTGAGGGTTGACTCCCTTTGAACTCTGGCTCCTTATTGTTGATTTTTCATAAGCTAGGTTAAGCATGTAGTTCATTTAATTTCATCATGTCTTAACCATAAACAAGAATGTCGCAGCAACCAAGATCATAAGAAGAAACACCATGCCCAAGAACACAAGATATATCCTGGGAAACCCTTCTCAAACAAGGGAGAAAAACCCAGCCAAATCCTTTGCTATATTCTTCAAGAGAAAGACCTTTCACCACCAAGAATGACTTAGCACACAAGAGGGTGCTTAAGCCCTAGAACACTAGCGCCCAAGGGAGGTGTGCACCTTTGCCAAAGAGAAGTACTTACTGAAATTTCCAAAACACCTAAGTGTGTGTGTGTCTACAATGAAAGATTTACTTTTACTTATATGAGACTTGTCCTATCAACTGAAGTTTCTATTGGCACAATAGGGCTGACTTCACTTAGATATATTAGTTATTCATTATTATAATAATTAATATTAATATTACTATTAATTATCTTTTACTTTTTATCTTTAGAAACAATAAGGTAGGGCCAACTTGTACCCTTTACACAATAACTAGGGTTACAGGTAGGTCTGACTCTTGAACAATATATAGCAAAGGATCTGATACACCCACTAGTGCTCATCCACTAGTGGGTGTATCACTATGAACAAAACCTTGGTGGAAGATAGGCTTGATGGATCAAGCAACTTCAGTTCCTAGAAGTTAAGACTTCAGGTCACCCTTGAAGAGGAGACTTATTGTGGGTGATACAAAAGATTTATTAGAGACAACTATCGATGAAGAGAAGGAAGAAAGGAAGTAAGATGACGTCAAGGCAAGGAAGATAATCATCTACTCAAGCTCTTACATTGAAGGGCCAACTTAAAAATATCAAGATGACAAAAGGTGACACCGTTGTTATCTTCTTCATGAATATGTCAGAGATCAAAGATCAACTAGGTGCCATGGGAGAAATCATATTAGCACTCTCAGGTATGCACTTGTATATATTATTTGTATCATTGTCACGAGGGTACTTGCAGGAGGAAGGAACCTTTGCTGCAATCATGGATCCAAAGGGATCTCAATGCATTTAGAGGAACAACACACTGGAAGTGAAGACTCCAGGTTTGATTGTTTTAATTATCATGCCTCTAAACTACACTTTTAAGTTTGCTACATTACAAGTAGGTGTTGTAGTTGTGACAACAATCCTTAAATTGTTTTGATTCTAGAGATGTACTCATTATTCTCCTCTAGGAGATATTCTTGTCTTGTTTCCTTTTGTTTGTTTTCTTGTTCCAAGCAGGTTAACTACAAAGGAAAATGTTTATCCTTCAGACTTCAAGAGGGAGTCACTTGACTCAGAGGGAGTCAAAACTATTTGAGGAGGAGGAAGAATAGAACCATCATTGAAGCAACCAAAGCGATGATACACGATCAGAGTCTACCTATGATTCTATGGGCAGAAACATGCATGATAACAATATATGTTCAGAACAAGAGTCCTCACCAGATTTTGAAGAACATAACTCCCGAAGAAGCCTTCACTGGAGTGAAGCCTGCGATTGGACACTTCAGGATATTTGGATGTCCAGTATACTTTCATGTACCCTAAGAGAAGAAGTCCAAGCTAGATCGTTAAGGGAGAAAGGGTACATTTGTGGGATACAGTGAATCTTCGAAGGCATATCGGATCTACATCCCTGGTCAGAGACAGATTGAGGTGAGCAGAGATGTTATCTTTGAAGAAGAGATAGCCTTTCAAATATCTAGAGAATCTCAGATGGAGTGAGACAGTACCTTCTCCCCCTTCAACAGTTCAGACTTCAGAGGGAGACAGCCATTATTCCAGTTGTTCCAGCTGATCCAGTTGCTCCAGTTGATATCTCCAAAGATATTGCAGTAGGGCATAAAAGGCCTGCCTGGGCTCGACAAACTCTGCAGGAGGCAGAGGGACATGCAGCCCCTCAAGGCACATGTCGAGAGAGCAAGAGACCAAAGAGATTTTTGAGCTACTTTTCAGCCATGGGCCACATCATTGATTCTGAGCCTTCTTGTCATGGAAAAGCATCAGGTGAGCTGGTATGGCAAGATGCCATGACAGAAGAATATCAGTCCATCTTGAAGAATGATGTATGGGATATTGTTCCGAGACCAGAAGGGAGGTCTATAGTGACTTCCAAGTGAATCTATAAGANGACTTCAAGAGGGAGTCACTTGACTCAGAGGGAGTCAAAACTATTTGAGGAGGAGGAAGAATAGAACCATCATTGAAGCAACCAAAGCGATGATACACGATCAGAGTCTACCTATGATTCTATGGGCAGAAACATGCATGATAACAATATATGTTCAGAACAAGAGTCCTCACCAGATTTTGAAGAACATAACTCCCGAAGAAGCCTTCACTGGAGTGAAGCCTGCGATTGGACACTTCAGGATATTTGGATGTCCAGTATACTTTCATGTACCCTAAGAGAAGAAGTCCAAGCTAGATCGTTAAGGGAGAAAGGGTACATTTGTGGGATACAGTGAATCTTCGAAGGCATATCGGATCTACATCCCTGGTCAGAGACAGATTGAGGTGAGCAAAGATGTTATCTTTGAAGAAGAGATAGCCTTTCAAATATCTAGAGAATCTCAGATGGAGTGAGACAGTACCTTCTCCCCCTTCAACAGTTCAGACTTCAGAGGGAGACAACCATTATTCCAGTTGTTCCAACTGATCCAGTTGCTCCAGTTGATATCTCCAGAGATATTGCAGTAGGGCATAAAAGGCCTGCCTGGGCTCGACAAACTCTGCAGGAGGCAGAGGGACATGCAGCCCCTCAAGGCACATCTCGAGAGAGCAAGAGACCAAAGAGATTTTCGAGCTACTTTTCAGCCATGGGCCACATCATTGATTCTGAGCCTTCTTGTCATGGAAAAGCATCAGGTGAGCTGGTATGGCAAGATGCCATGACAGAAGAATATCAATCCATCTTGAAGAATGATGTATGGGATATTGTTCCGAGACCAGAAGGGAGGTCTATAGTGACTTCCAAGTGAATCTATAAGATCAAGCATGCAGCTGATGGAAGTGTCGAGAAATACAAAGCGAGATTTGTAGCCAGAGGATTCTCACAAGTAGAGGGAGTTGACTCTGATGAGACATTTGCTGCAGTAGCCCGATACACTTCCATTCGTACTATCATTGCACTAGCTGCATCCATGGGTTGGAAACTACATCAGATGGATGCAAAGACAACCTTTCTCAATGGTGAGATTGAAGAAGAAGGTTATATTGAACAACCAGAGGGATTCGTGATACACGACGAGAAATCTTCTGTGTGCAGGTTGAAGAAAGCCTTGTATGGAATAAAGCAGGCATCTCGTGTTTGGCACGAGAAGATGGATGGATTCTTGATGAGTTTGGGCTTCAACAAGAGTGTTGATGATCCAAACCTATATTATCATATTGTTGGTGATGAGTGGCTGATTTTGGTCCTATATGTGGATGACTTATTCCTTATCGGTTTAGAAAGACTTATTGCTGAATACAAGTGAGCATTGATTTCTGATTTCGAGATGAAGGATCTGGGTATGATGCACTACTTCTTGGGACTAGAAGTATGGCAGAGAGATGATGAGATTTTCTCGAGTCAAGGAAAATATACAGTGGAGATATTGAAGAAGTTCGGTATGACAGAGTGCAAATCCATGCCTACATCGATGGTGATGGATTTGAAGAAAATGAATGATGCTCCTACTGATTCAGGTGGGATTGATCCACAATTGATTGGATTACTAATGTATCTGGTTAACACCAGACCTGATATATGCTATGCAGTGAATGTACTCAGTCAATTCATGAGTCAACCGAGACAGACTCATTGGATAGCAGCGAAGCATGTCTTGAGATATCTACGAGGCATAGTTGGATATGGCTTGAGATATGCCTCCAGTGTATATTTGAGTTTGCAGGGATATGTCGATGCAGATTAGGCAGGGAGCACCATGGACCGGAAGAGCACATCTGGTTGTTGTTTTACCTTGGGGTCTGCCATGGTTTCCTTATGCAGCAGAAAACAGAGCTCTGTGGCTTTAAGTACCACAAAAGCAAAGTATATAACATTGAGTGTGGTAGTCTTGACAGAGTTATTTGATCATGAGATGGATCCTACTATTATTCATTGTGATAACCAGAGTTGTGTGAAGCTCTTTGAGAACCTCGTGTTTCACGATAGATCGAAACACATTGAGATAAAATATCATTATATCAGAGACATGGTGCAGAGGAAAGCAGTACTCATGCAATACCTTCCTACACATGAGCAGATTGCAGATATCTTCACCAAACCGCTTGCCAAGATGAAGTTCGAGTACTTTCGTGAGAGACTTGGCTTGGTGGAGAATGCCTCCCTAGTTGAGAGGGAGTATTGATGATTACAACTTCGTGAGACATCCTCTAGGACACGTTCTCCTCTGAGACTAAGTGAGACGACCTGTGAGAGAGCCCATGAGTTGGGTGTGCCCATGAGATGGGTTTGACGTTCCTCTCTGAGACTAAGATGAAACGATGTGTATGCCCCTGTCTGGGGTGAGGATGCCCATGAGCTGGGTGTGTCCTTCCTCTCTGAGACGGAGATGAAACAATGTGTATGCCCCTGTGTGGGGTGAGGATGCCCATGAGATGGGTATGTCGTTCCCCTTTGAGATTGAGATGGAACACTGTGTGCCCCAGTGTGGGGAGTGTTTCTGTCCTTATACACACTTGCTAACGTGGACTAAGTCCAATCCACTTAGTGTGTCCTTGGAGGCACAGTGCCTAAGTTCAAGACCACTGTCACCTCGACTTGAACGTCTTCTGTCTAGGCTTACTCCTAGGGAAGCCAAGGGGGGTAGACCCTAGTTACTATGTGAGTGATTAATGTGTTCTAGGAGTTGATTTTAATTGATTAGAGGTTTGGGGGATCTAGCCTATATGAAAAAGCAACAATGCAAAGTGCAAGATTTTAAATGCAAAAGCAACCCTTTTCCTAAGTCAGCTAAGACTAGTGCCTAAGGTTGGACAAAGGGGTCAACTAAGTTAAAGAGATTAGACTTTACAAAGGATTACAATTAAATACAAAAGAATTACTTTACAAAACAATTGAGTAAATAAATGATACAACTATCTACACAAAATAATACAAAGAATACTAAAGATACAACAAGATACAACTATGAACAAGAAAGGAAAGCAAGCATTAACAAAACTAACTTGACTTGATTTGTGCAGGGAAAGGAAAGATGTATTTAAGACAAGATCATCACAACACAAGAAGCCAACACACCCAAACAATGAAGTGCCTCCACAAAATGCGCAACTTCAGGGGGTGGTTTCAATGGCATCAACACAACAAACCCAAACAAGAAGTGCCTCTACAAGATGCGCAACTTCGAGGGGTGATTTAATGATAAAAACAAGATCCAACGAAAGATCCTCCATGGGCAAGTGCACAACTTCAAAGTAAACTAGTTAACCATCCACAAGAGCTCAATAAAATTGCATGTGAAATAACTTAAATGAAATGCTTGCAAAGTTAAAGAGAATTAAACCATCAAAGGATTAAGAGATTATGCCAAGTTAAGGTGGATTAAGTTTTAGGATTGCTTAAGTTGATTAAGTTAAGATGTGAATCTTAAAACTATGTGACTTCCTTAGAACTCTCCCCGCTTATACCAAAAAGATTGTTGGGTGCTCAAGAAGTGAGGCAAGCAAGGCCACACCCTAGCTCCACAGGTCAATCCGGGAACAAAAGTACTCCACAATGGGGGCACTTAGTGTCGCGAGACCATCCCTGATCTAGCACCCCCTGCTTCTTCCTTAGGTTCCTCTTTTAATGGCAAAGTTGAAACAATTAAAGGTGATCTAATTAACTAGATAAGTTGAAGCCTTAAGAACTATTAAGGTAAATTGAGCCTTAAAGATTATTGAGTTAAACTGAGTTAAATGCTTGCAAGTAATGTGAAATAAATTGCTTAAGCTTGAAAGACATTTAGTGATTTAACTTGAAAGCAAAGTAAACTTGGAATGAAAATGAATGTTTGAAAAACACAAGTAAGTTACTATGCCTCCATGGCTTAAGCAATGAAAAGAAAATAGCTTCTAAGATTTAAAGATAAACTATGCCCAAGCATTAGAAGCAATAAACCACAACTAAGTTCCTAGCCTTACTATATAGGATGGTTGGCTTTGCCAAACTCTTTCCTAGGTGTAGGCAAACAATAAAAATAAAACACAGAAAATTAAATTTGCTTGAGAAAAACAAGCCCTTGGGATTGATTTCAATTAGAATTAGAGAGAGAGAGAAGTGGGTATTTGTTACCCCAACTTACGAGGAGTTTACTTGACTTCAGATGGCCTCGAATGGGCTGTTCCTCCATGTTTTTGGTGAAAACCTGCAGTAAATCAGCAAGCTAATGCTTGCTGGAAATGCTACAAAAACACCAAAATTTTTCAAAAAATTTCTGTTAGTGAAAACCAGAAATTTTTAACATTTAGTACAACAAATATTGTGTTGAAAGAGAGCTATTCAAGAGCATATAATGTACCCAAAGTGTTAGAGGAAATAGATAGATAAGAACATAAATTTTTAAGGGGAAAATAAGTGGGCAAAAAGGTAATTTCCAGATCTGAAATTACTCTTTCTAAACCCTTAGTAACATGTAAATATGAGAGACTAAGCTACAATACAAACAAAGGGGGTGAGTAGATCCAAAGATATTAACAAAATACTTTGCTAAAACTAGGAATCTACTACACATAAGATCTATGGCAATACTACAATAGATCTATCCAAGCAAAATACTTTGCTTGGACACCCTACACTAGATCTATAAACAAAACTCAACAAAACCAAATACAAGTTACCTCCAATGTAGATCCAAGACACCAAGAAGACTCCCAATGCCAATATTTCCTCCAAAGTTTTCTTTATTAGAAGGCAAGCTAGGACAAATACTTGCCCAAGCTTGAGAAAAGAAAGAAAGAGCAAGAAGAATGAGAGAGAAGAGTGGGAAAGAAAGGAGAAGAGAAGAAAAATTTGGGTAGAGTAACCTTGCAAGAGAATAGATCATGTGAAAATGAGGGAGGGAAGGCTCTTATTTATACTTGGGAGCCAAGAGTTACCCCTCTTGGATGCTCTCCAAGTGTCAATCACATAGCATTATTGAACATCTCAACAAGGGGGCCGCACTTCCTAGGGTTTTGGAAGATGAGTGGAGTGAATTGGCAAGGGTTTGAAAAGTCAAAATATGAGTTGGATGGATTAGGGAGGGGCACCAATGGAGAGAAGAAGTCTTACTTCTTTATTTTTTTGATTTTCTAAAGATCTTCTAGAAGGGGGGCGCAACTCTCTAGGGGAGTGAGACATTTTGACGTAATGGCTAGGTGAGGGGGTGTAGTGAAGGTTGGGAAAGGGTTAGGATAGCTTAGGAATAGGTTAGGAAAAGTTCTCCCACTCTTTCTCTAATTAATTTGCTCATATTACAAATTTTTGACAATTTTGAATTTGTCAATTCCAACAATTAAATTCCTGTCTTAGACTGACTGAGACTCCTCATGGACAAACACCTAGCAAAACTTGTCCAATTGAGATGAAACTTGGTCCAAGGGTATAGGGGGTCTCATTCGATTTCTTTTGAGCACAAATACCCCTATTAAAATCCCAAGGATCTAGTTTTTACAATTTTTATCAAAAAATAATTAAAATTACCATTAAATGGGTAATTTTAAAAAATAAAATAAAAACTATCTAGACTCGACGGAATTCGGCAAGACTCTAGAAGATGTCTAGCATGGTCATTTACAATATTCCTAGACACTGGCTACCATAGGGCTCGACCATTAGAACGCCTTTCACCACTTTGGAGAATTTATTGTGGGTGTGAAAAGCTCAAGGGAAATTAACAAGGCTGGTTAGGTCAAATTAATAACTTGAGAAAAAAAAACACTCGATGAAAGGAACTCCTCTAATGGTGAAGTCCTAGGCAACCGACCTAAACTATGATCCATGCAAACCCATTACATTATTATCCCACGCAGAGGAGCATAAATTCCAATTACAAAAACACGTGTTGAAGGCCAAAATTGCCTTGTAGAACCAATATGTCTTTAACTTGGTAGCACCATCTAGTGCATATATTCATTGTACATGGAGTTGACCCCCTAGTTGAAATAGGTGGTCAACAGGGAGGATGCCCATGAGATGGGTGTGTCGTTTGAGATGAAACGATGTGTACCCCTGTGAGGGGTGAAGGTGCCCATGTGATGGGTGTATCGTTCTCCTCTATGTAGAGAGTTGAGATGATGTGGTACTCCAGATGATTCTCTTGTGAGACTCAGTGAGATAGAGATTTGTTGAGTAGGACGTCCCTGTGGCTGAGCATAGGTGGACGTGACCCTAGTGGCTAAGCACTAGTGAGTGTGTGTCTAGATGATTCTCCTGTGAGACTCAGTGAGATAGAGATTTGTTGAGTAGGACGTCCCTGTGGCTGAGCACAAGTGGACGTGCCACTAGTGGCCGAGCACTAGTTGGTGTGTGAGATCCCTTGCTATATTGTCTAGGAGTTAGATTTACCTGTAACCCTAATTGTGATGTAAAGGGTACAGGTCGGCCCCACCATAAAGTGAAAGATAATTAATGTAAAAGATAATTAATATGGTAATTATTAATTATATTCTGAGTTATTGAGGTCGGCCCTGTTGTGCCAATAGACACCACTTTTGATGTGTCCAGTCTAGTATAAATAAAGGTGATTTCTCCATTGAGGAAACACAACACACATATGTGATTTTGGAAATTTCAGCAAGTACATCTAGGGCTGAAGTGCGCACCTCTCTTGGGCGCTAGTCTTCTTGGTTTTGGAGAGCACCCTTTTGTGTGCTAGGTCTATGGTGTGAGAGGTCTTTCTCTTGAAGAATATAGCAAAGGATTGCTGGGTTTTCTTCCCTTGTTGAGAAGGGTTTCCCAGAATATTTCTTGTGTTCTTGTGCATGGTATTTCTTCTTGTGATCTTGGTTATTGCAGCAATTGTTAATGGTGTATCTGCATTTGTCTATGGTTCAAGTAAATGCTAAAATTGAAATAAACTTTATGCTTGAGCCTAGCCTAGTGAAAATTCAACAACTTTCTGAAGCTAGCCCTGCATAAACATTTAAACAATAACACAAACAAGATTAGAAAATAACCCAAGGTTCCTAGCGAAATTGCTTGAGAACATTACAGAGATCTATCCTGAGGAGGAAGGATAGCAGTTCCTCTATGTTGGGTGTAGGGAACAATAAAGACAAGATGGCCCTGTGATCTTCAGTGTTGGTAGGCACTGTCTCATCGATCAATTATTGTCTGTGTTAGTGACATCAATATCGATCAAGTGGTTACCAATAGATGACAAAATTGGAATTGCCAAAGAATTATCAAGGGTCTGGAATCTGGTCATCCATCAACATCTTTGGTGAAAAATCAAGAAATTGTCATAAGCATGAAAAATGCAAAATGAATTCATTTTTATTCATTCTTTTAATATAAACCAATATAGATTAATATACAACAAAATCTAGCACACACAAAAGTGAAAAGTCCCAAGCACCAAGGTGTTAGTTTTGTGCAACTCAGGATGGCTACCCACTGTCATCTTAGTAGCTCTGCCTCTCACTTTAGGTTGGTTCTTCAACGCAAAGGAGGTATCTCTAAGGCAAGACTAAGTCCAAGGTTTGAAGTTGTCAATCTGGTGTTCAAGGACTCAAGGTGATCTTTTTTCAAATCTGGTTTGAGTGTTTCAATGAAGTGTGCTTTCAGAATACAGATTTTCAAACCAAATACAAGTCTAGTCTAGGGTAATGTATGTTATGTGCTTAGACTTGTGTCAAATCTGAAGTTAAATGATGTTATGTGATTGTTACTTTTCAGATTCGCAAAGGAAAATGAACTTTGATCACAATTCTGATGTGAAATGCAAGTACAAATGCTCAATATGCAGTCTGGAAATTTAATTTTCTGCGTTAAATGCAATGCAAAAAAATGCAGAAATTTACAAATGAAACTTTAGAGTTAAGTTCCAGAATGCAAAAGAGACAAAATGAGCCTAAAATATGATCTAAGAATAAAGTTTTAAGGCTTTAATTATTAATACTATCTGGAAACGTAAATTTTCGAGTTATATCTAATGCTGGAAATGCACTAAAATGTAAAACATAAGTTAAAACTAATTTCCAGAATGCAGAAAATTAAATATAACCTAGTGTATGATAAAATTTAGGGGTCCTAGAATAGTAAGCCATAGAACCATACCAAAATAGTAAGCCATAGAAGTGTGTGCATTAGGTTCATATTGACCAAGTAGGATAACCATAAAATATTCCCATGAAAAAAAGTGGACCCTAGGGAAGTGTGTGATGATTCCCGAAAGGTAGGGCGAATTAGCTCTAAATCACTTTAAGCCCTCAACTAAGTGGAAATAGAGTGTGAGCAATACCTAGTCAGAAATGCAAGTGGACCAACTAGTGGAGTGCTCCACCTAGGAGAACGTGTCAAAGCGGACAAAGACATGTGGATAAGTGGATGTGGGTGGAATAAATTAATGAGAAAAAGGGTGCATGCATAACTAACCCTCAAACCATGTGCAAGCTTAGCCACCTCCTCAACATATGTGCTGCCATGGATAAGATATGTTCAAAGATGTGGCACGTGTGAGCATGAAAAAGGGTTAAAAATACAACGAACTCTTCATGAGAGCAACCACTAACAAACATTACTTTTTATATTGGGTTGCCAAAACATATGTGCCAAAGGGGGAGCGCTACCCTAAAGTGTTGTTCCACATGAGGATAATTTGAATTCCCTAGTGCTTTTTTTCCTTTTTTCTTTCTTTTTCATTTTAAAAATTGGACTTAGGGAATAAGGCCTCGATGAAGGTTTAGAACATTGAAATATAATAGGCCAATAATGTAGCACTTAGACTAAGGTTTGGGCCTAATTAATTAGCAATGAAAATATCCCAAACCAGTTTGGCATGTTAACACATGGAAAAGGTGAAATAATGAAATTGCCAAATGAAAGGTTCGTTATGAAGGGGAACCTATATGAATATGGATGAAATGACTCATACCTCTAGGAATGGGATTATGGTGAAATGTGAGTATAATGTGGTTTGTACCAAGGTACAAAGTGGTTATATGGTGAAAAATGGAAGATACCTAGCCAGAATGATGGAAAAGAGATGACTGTGAGTGTGTAACAGTAAAACACTAGGAGAACACCCCAACATGAGGACACCAACAACTAAGAACAAGGCATGAACCCACCATGAAACAACCCAGTGAAGGTAGTGGCTAGAGCATCATGAGCAAGGGAAACAAAAAGATGGTCACCCCAACTATGATCAACCATGGAGAAACACCTGCAACAAGATGAAAATATATGATATGCCGCTAAAGCAACCTCCACCAATGGTACAAACATGACCAATCCATATGATATGCTGAAAAGAGTGAAAAAGGCATGACTAATGATCCTACCAAGTCATCCTGTAAGAATGCTATCTTCCCCTGTGGTTGGCCAAGGGTTAGGTAAATCATGAGGGTAGCACCAAAAATAACATGTGCACCATGGGAATGCACATGATCTGCAACTGGGACATAGAAAATCCATGAGTCTCATTCTGTAAGGTGTCATGAAATAGTCCTCAAACATCCTATACAACATATGGTGTAACAAGACCTAAACAACTTTGGAAAAACCTGAATTAATAAAACAGATTCATATGTTATGAAGGAGTCTCCTTGTGACTGGTTGTAAAATAACAACCTCTTCCAAAATCCCCTAAGTCCCTTCTTCCACTTCCAAAGCTTGTTTGGATAGGGCATTGGCTTCCATGTTGCTCTCCTTGTAGATATGGGAATAAGAAATGACATCAAAACCAATTTCCATCAACTGGACTTGTTTGAACAATGGTCTCAACACAAGATTTTGCATGCCTATTGTCCTAGCTACTCAATCTATAACTAATTTGGAGTCACCTAGAATCTAAATTTTAGAGATGCCTTTTTCCAATGCCAGTTTCATAAAATAGCGAAGGCCTTCCATTCTATGACATTGTTTGTGCTAGATGCGATCCCTCCTTTAAACAATATTTTATGAGCTTTAGTTCGATACATAACCCCACCAGCGCCACAATTGCCAAGAGTACCTTGGCATGCTCCATCAAAGAAGGGCCATGGGAGATATTTATCAATCTCCAAGTTCCCTACTTTTCTTTGGACTTTTGGCTTTGGGATACGTTTGATTCCACCATAGAGGTATCTAATTTGGTGATGAACTTGGAATGGGGGAATTTCCTTCTTGAAAATGTTGGAATATTTTTGCTAGCCAGATGGCTCTAGAAGTAATTAGAGGGAGTGATCTATGTGCTTTTAGAGTTGTCTTCAAACCAAATCTTCATGCAGTCTAGCAAGGATGCACCATACCAAGTACTGTGACCTCCAGTTGATGGAAGGATAGTCTTCCAAACCTCCTTAGAAAAAGCACAATGAACCATAAAATGATCTATTATTTCCATCTTACTCCTACAAAGTGTGCACCTCCTCAGTGTTAGAAATAATGGATGTGCTCGTTTAACCATAGATAATATAGAAATATTGTCACCCAACCATAGGCCGAAGCCACCCCCGAGCACCTTAACCTTAACAGAGAATGATTCTAGAAGCAAACCAATAGCCAACCAGGGCTAATGCACAAAGCAAAGATAACCAAGACAGATCAGAAAGTCCAACCATAACTAATAGAAAGTCTGAGCCTAAACCGAGAATACAGATTGCAGTAGCTGCAGCTGCAACTACTCCCCAGACTTGCGCACTTGCCCAGTTTCTGCAATGCGCACTTCTTCACTGCTGTAATTTCGAGTTGTGTGTGCCAAATGAGATCTGGCTACTTGTATTTATACTATTTTTCCTGAGCTGTCTGGGCCGACTTCTCATTCTGGAGGCTAAATACTTAATATTAAATATTTCCTTGAGCCGACTTGTCTTCTAGGGTTATGTTCAATGCTTTAGGGTTTCTTCTTGCTTCCTGGAATATTCTATTCTCATCAGGGTTACACGTGGTGATAAATACCTCCCGCAGCTACCATAATATCAACACTCCCTCTTAGCTAGGGAGGTATTGAAGGCAATGGTCTTGAGCACAAACATACCATTCAACCAGTAGCATCATCATAGCCGTACAGACTATCTCATGATTAGATCACGAGCACCATCATCACTATCATCTGATAGCATCAACTGCATCATCTCTCGAAGCCATACTCCATCTCAGTAATCAGGCATGATGTTGAATAAATCACTCACTCCACAGAGTGATACAAGGACCATTCTTCTAATCTGGACATACGTCCTAGAAGAATGACTATCCCAATAGATGCTAAAAGCTACGCCATGGACTACAGAGACCATTCCTATAGGAATACCAATCTAGGACTATTTTCTAATCAAGTCATATGTACCATAGAGATCCGTCTCAACCTATATGCCTTAGAAAATATCGGTCTTGAACCATTTTCCTAATTGGGCCACAATCTGTGCCTTTAGGAAAAATACTAGTCCATGATATGTCAACAAACTGTCAACCTGGACCATTCTCCATAGAGAGAATACCCGTCCAACAACAATCTGTTCTATCTGGACCATTCTCCACCTGGAGAATGCCTGTCCACAAGCACATTGACTATCCATCTAGCTGATAATCATTTTCAACACCACTGATAGTCTACAGGGCAATCAAAACAATGTCATTCAATAGAACACAACTGTGTCTATCCATAGTAGTACACAACTACAATCCAGTGGTATACTACCACACCAAGTAGCACACAGCTACTCAATCAGTGACACATAGTCACAACCAGTGGAACATATCCACCACAATAGCATACAACTACTGTCCAGAGACATATAGTCTCCATAGCAATAATATCATCTGATATCAACTTGCACAGAAAACAATATCATGATATAAACTGAGTCATCTGGGCCATTCTTCCACCCACATCTGTGAGATTTGGAAGAGCATCTACCCTCAGAAAGTAAAACATCAGCCATGAGCTATTTGGACTATTCTTCTCAAGCATAGAAGAATAAATGTCCTGATTTCTGAGCCTGGACCATTCACCTAACTGGGCCATTCCTCCGACACTACAAAGTGCAACCTGGAGAGAATGAGTCTAACCTAGGGAATGCTTGTCCCTGATTGTTGAACCTGGACCATTCCTCCGGCACTAAATAAAGTGCAACCTGGAGAGAATGAGTTTGCCCTAGGGAATGAGTGTCCGGACCATTTCCTAAGGAAATGACTGTCCTGCACCAACCTCCAAAATGGACCATTCTTCGAAACTGCTCACAACTGTGAACTTTGAAAGAATGACTGCCCGACAAGGCAGACCATTCTACTTGACCACTACTGAGAGTGATTGCCAAGAAGAAAGACTGTCCTAGACCCCCCACACTGGCCACAAGGGGAATCATTGTCTATGGTTCCAGTGTTACCGGAAGCTCCCCTCCCCCACTCCACCCTTGGAACCCCGCTCCGAGCGAATCCTCCATGGAAGCTTCTCTGGAAGCCCGCTTTCGGATTTTGGAAGCTCGCTCCGGGGTGCAAAATGGGCGCTTCCTAATGAATCTTGCTGGCCTGTTGCTCTATTCTTCTATTTCTTTAACAACATTTGTGGAACTTTACCTTGGCTATGATTCTATGACTTAAATATGGTAATCGAACACTGTGGACTGTGCTAAAAATCTGTACTAAATGTTGTTATAGATTTGCTCTCATGGTATGTTATAGAGTTTCTCTCTATGGATCTTACACTGGCTTTGTTTCTATGACTTCAGACTAAGGACTTAGGAAACTACCCTAGCCTAGGGGGAAACCCTAAAG
>JZKD02S1655002.1:57191-80323 GCA_000966675.3 Picea glauca
AAAAATGTGACTTGGAGAGTTACAAAATGGTTTAGTGACAGGAAGCTCCATGGGGCGCTTCATTACTTTACATGTTAGTCTATAGATGATAAATTCATAACATTTAGCAACTAGACTCTAGAGTCTAGCACATTTTAACCTTTATTGTTTTGGACCTTTCAATCTTCATAATTCAGTGCAGATGGCCTATTTTGTAATCATAACTATTTGGTCATGACTCATGTTATTGTTGACAGTTGCTAGATGACTAATTTCATTCCATAACTTAATGGTCTACTTTCTATTATATGGCTTAAAAATTTGTATGTTGGTTTGTAAGTTTGAAATTGCTAGATTCTAGATGGTTGATGCTCGAATGATTAATCATTGATGTACTACTACTTACTACTATGGATGCCATTTTATTGTTACAATGTACAAATATGCATGTTTTCATACATTCTGCAACTAATTTGTCTTTCTGCATGTTTTTTTAATATAAACGCAATATCTATATATATAGATATAATAGACCCTTTCGGGACGCTTCGCTCCCGAGGATTTTTTGAAAATGACACTCTCGAGTCTCGACGCTCCGCTTCCTAAAAACGCTCCTGCTTCGCTCTGCGCTCTGGAAACATTGTATGGTACATCAACAATCTATTGAACCATTTTCATTACGAAAATGACCGTCCGATCTGGACCATTTTCCGAATTGGAAAGTGCCTGTCCGTTAGAAATCTCAAACCACTTTTCGAATTGGAAAGGAACTGCTCATCCTGGACCATTTTTCGAACTGAAAAATGACTGTCCATAAATCAATAACACATCAGTGCTCCCTCCCAACTTGGGAGTAATCTCTTCCTTTTTCAATAAGGAAGTCGTCTCCACGAGCTCCAACTTGTTTCCTTGAGTACGCAAGCTTTTTCATCTTGGACAGAGGCTTTACCAAAATATCTTCTATCTGCTTATCTGTGGAGATATATTGGAGAACCACTTCTCTTTTCTGGACTTCATCACAGAGAATGTAATGCTCTATCTCAATGTACTTCGGTCTGTCTGGAACACTGGTTTTCTCTGAAGGCTTCATAAAGCTCTGATCATTACAGTATATCATGGTTGGATTCAACACTTTTGTTTCCTGCTAGCTCATGACATCGTGGCAAGGCTCAAACTGGAACATATCCAAGTGGCACTTCTTTTGTCATCATGAGAGTTTGTCATGGATTAGCAATCCATCATCTTGGACTTCTGAGTAACCATTCTGATACAATATCTCTGTTATAGAAAGTTTTCACCATGCTTCTGCTATGCATGAGAGGCTCTGCACCAAGTTGTTTGAATCCATACAAGATCTTCTTCCATTTGCATACAAGGGTCTCTTTCTGATATACCTCAAAGCCTTGAGGTTGCTCTACATACGCTTCTTTGTTCAATTACTCTGTTGAGGAGAACAGTCCTTACATTCATCTGATGTAAACTCTAGCCCATGGATATTGCAGACGATATAATGGCTTAGGTAGAGGTATGTCTGGTTTACTGAAACAAGCTATCATCATAGTCTTCTCCCTCCATCTGGGAGAACCTCTAGTTCTGAATCTCACAATGCTTCCATTCATAAGTCTTTCATACACTGTTCTTCATCACAACTTCTATTTCTTCTGCTTGATTGCTTCTAGTGGGTTCAAACCAAGCTGGTAGTCTTGTGATTCTTGATATAATGACTGGTCATTCTGGCTTTTCTTTCTCTCTTGGAATCTTCATGTTCTTCCTCATGTTTCTCTTTAGCTCTTTGGTCCATGGAGTTTTCTATAGATTCCATGCCCTGAAGATTCCAACTTCTTCCTTTCATCATAGGATCATGGATGTGGATGGACAACTGGGGATGCTTTAAGGATTCTTTTCGAAGAAGACTTCTTCTAAAGTCAAACTGAACATGTGCTTCTTTTCATGGCTGCTACCATCAATGGGAACATGGATAGATACTTCCTAATCCTCAATGGATCATATTATTTAGGATTAGCTCCCTCCTAATCCTTGCTTCATGTATGAATGCATACTCTTCTCTTGGAATTATATAATCGTTTCCCTCCATCTAAGAGAGTCCACGCTTCCGTCTGCATCCTTATTGCCTTCTACAAAGTGTCACAAGTCTTTTTCTAATTTCCTTTTGATTGCTGACTTCTTTCCGTTTTTTTTTATTTTTATTTCTTCCAGGTTTCTTCAAGTTTGATTCTGATTTCGGCTTATCTTGCAGCTGTTACTTATGTTAATAGCTTCCACAGGAATTGTTATTGTTATCCCCTAACCAAGGGATAACTAAGGAGATCATGTCTCGAGGCCCACAGGTCCTAGACATGGAGTACCGAGAGCCAGATCGACTTGAGCATGGCACTGGAGGGCCCATCCTTTCATTCTTCAGCGCCTCCACTTTGTCAGCAACAACAACATCCATCACCTCAGCCTGGTCCTGCAACAAAAATGGATCTTGCTCCATGAGGTAATGAGTTCGGGTATCATGGTATGTGTCACTCTGATCCTCAAAACCTTTGAATATGTGGATTTAATTCTTTTGTTTCTAACGAGTGCTTGGATCTTATGCTTTTCCACTTGACCACACCTGGGGGGAATGATAGGATGCCCTAGTAAGATGGTACCCATAGGGTTTGAGTTTCCATTGGGGGGATTCATGAGAGGCCATCGTCTGCTCCCACCATACTTACCACTTTTCATCTTTTTCTCGCTCATCCATCCCATTACACTGGTCCGGGCATTGGGTTGGTCAAATATCTAAGGGTTGTACCTTACCTTGTGGGAAGAAGGGGCTAAAGGCCCAGAGGGTAAAAGTAGTTGGCAAAAGATAAAAGCCAAGATAATGAAACCTTGAGATGCTTCGCCCAGGGATCCTCGAGAAAGCAATAAAAAGCTTCTCAACAAGAAATAGAGGGACCCATAAAAAATAATAAAACAAGACCTAGCTAGAGGATAGGGGGTCTCATCACGAGACAACCTATTAGGTCCATGGGCATGTAGCGGTATGACACTACCAACAACTGGTCACCATGCCAGGGTAGCAACTCTTGGTGGCATAGCCAAGAGAAATGGGGTCTCATCACGAGTTGACCTTCTCATCTCCGTGAAATGCTTGTGGGTAACATTGCCACCATTGGTCACCACACCAGGGCAATGTCCCCTAACTAGCCTCTTGAAAGAAAAAGCAATAAGAATAAAAGATAAAAGGCATGAATGGGCTTGGAAACATTTGCATCCATGACAGGTGCAGCTCACCCTCTTCAGAGGCACCCACATGTAAGCCATACATTTCCCTGCTTTCACTGCACCCCTTGCCCAGACATCCCTTACCACCTCATCCACTCACATGGCCTAGATTGACTTCCCCTGGAAACATCCCACATTGAATGAGCATTAGCCCAATAGGACGTCCTAGCGTTCCCTCCAAACTTTGGCTGTAGATTAGTATAATGTCTTTGAGCACTTGTCCGGGTAAAAGGGGTTTTATGCACATGTTTAATAACTTGATGATTAGATATGATTGACATTGCTGCGATCCCTGTGACTTATGAGCCCATGGAGGGTGTATGTGTTGATGTTGCAGGGTCACACCCGATGGAAAGGTACCCCGATGGACAGGTACACATGGGGAGATGATTAGTTCGGACCTCCATGGGGCTAAAAGCCCACCAGATGGATGCTGAGACCCCAGTAGGGGTCCGAGACAGATCAGAGGATTGCACCAGAGAGAGGAGGATGTTTCACTAGGGGCAGCCTGACAGGCCTAGACCCAGGGGGGTTGTGCCCTCTCCACCATGATGTAGGCCTTGGAAGGCCCATGACGTCACCCAGGTCACCCATGATGTCATCCAACGCTTTGGGAGGTTTTGGAGGCAATTGTGTGCCAAGTGGCACCTGCGACAGGCTCTTGAGGCCCATGAAGGCCTAACGTTTTGCTCCAGGAGGCCAACGTTGCCCAAAAAGGGCCTAACGTCACCCTAAAAGGGAATGACGTCACCTTAGCAATTTGATTTAGGGTTTATTTGTGACATTTAATGTAAAAACTGGATATTATTTGTAACTGGCCATGTCGACCTTTTTGACCTAATTTTGGTCTTTGGTATTGTATAAATAAGGGGAAATTGCCTYTTATTTTKSATCATCTTTCACTCACACTKGTGAGGTCKGAAATTTGYRMCCTAATTAGRGTTTTTRTGACTDAAATTTAKTGYRCACTKVTTGAAGKARGDYTAWTYTTGGKGYTTTTKGGCATTTTCTTKRTGGAAAGTYTACRACTAGGTKATRTGCTARATTATTCTTGKTGAATGTAAGTAAAATTCTGCAATTCTTCTTTCTTTTGAATGGTTATAGTATCTTTACTTTGCATTTTGCTAAAGATTATGAAATTGCTAGCCTAAACCCTAGGAGATCAAGCACATGTTATTGTCCTTGTCTCAATTTGCTATCCACCTACTAGATTGTGCCAAGGAGCCGTTTTTCTTGAAGCCATTGCTAGGGCCTTGCCATTGCAACACCCTAGCACTTGTTGCTTCATCTTAGCCGTCACTTGCTTCATTCTTTGACTTAAGAGGGAGGAAAATCTACTAAGGCCTAGGGTTACCTACACCTTAGTAGTCATTTTACCCTAGGGTTACCTACACCTTAGTAGTCATTTTACCCTAGGGTTTGGTGGTTGAAGCCTTGGCTTACCAACACTTCATCCATCAACTCCTCTTGTCTTTGGCTCTCCCATTATCATTCTGCTCCTTCAACATTTGCAGCCACTTTATTGACTCCATTTGCCCTAAGAAAGCACCAGTCTAAGACCTCCTTTGAGTATTTTGATCAAACAACCTTCAAAACCTATTCTTCAAACAACCTACTAACACTTTCTTACCCTAGAATAGCCTGATCTACTAACCTACTTACTGCTGTTATTAAAGTAAGTTACAGCCATTTAATGCAGCATTAAAAGCTCATAAAGCAATTGTAAAGGCTGAATTATAGTTTGTCTTATGTGCTTCTATCAAATGCTAATGATATGACTTCAATGGTTAATGGTTTTTAGTCATTTTGAAGCTAGTCTTAAGACATTTTATGTGAAGAATTGTTCTATAAACATTGCTGTTATAAGATTTCTGTTTACTTCATTATATTCAACAAATTGCTTTGTTTAAGAAAGTGAATGGTTTTATGAAGTGCTAACTAGCAAGTGCTCTTGAAAATATATAGTTTTCCTATTGCTTTGTTTCGGGCAGGTACACTTCTGGCATGTTATATCTTAATTGGTTATTTAATCGGACTTTCTGATTGGTGGTGACTTGTGAGAGGGGACCTCTTACCTAGCTACTTTCCCTTTACCTTCTCAAAACCCCAGGTCATCGGGGACGTCTCCCTTGGGCCTACCACCCTAAATAGAAAGAGACTTCCTATTGAGATGACAGTGATAGGATTAGTCTCCAGTTACGCCAATTTGCTTCCTTTTACCATCTCTTATATCAAAGTACAAATTGTGCGATAACAATTACCAAGGATTGTTAATGTACTTCATCCTTTTCATGTGTATTGCTTGACTTGTAGTCATCGTGATAGCAATCCTTATTTTGTTATTCTTCCATAGGTATTGTTTCTCTTTGAACATCTTATCTTCTAAGAAATAGATATGCAAGATATGTACAAAAACTATGTGAACATGGTATATACAAGAATTATGAAGAATATTGTTACCTTGTCTTAGAAGAAGAAGTCTGTTTTATCCTGCTTGGCCTTCTTTGAGGGTTCCTTTTCTTCGACAACTGATGCTTTGTGTGTTTCCTTCCTTTTCTTTAACTCGGGACAATGATTCTTGTAGTGACCATATTTTCGACAGTTGAAGCATTGTATTTTTTTGACATATCTTTCTCTTGATTTGGTTTCTTCCTTGAGCCAAACTTCTTTTTATTCCTGAAATTCTTGAACCTTGCTGTGAAGGCTTGATCATCGTATTTCTTTTGGGGTTTTTCTTTTGCACTAATCCTTGATTCGTTTTGTGCACAACAAGTCCAAAGTTCTTCAAATGTGGGATACTCCTTTCTTGTGTTCATGCTTGCGGCAAATGCATCCCATGTCTTGGGGAGGCCATTGAGTACTATGTTTACTAGTTCCTTCTTTGAAATGATTTCTTCAGTAGTTTGTAGTTGATCTCTTAACTGATAAATTCTCACAAGGTATAATGTTATTCTGTCATCATCATTCATTTTCATGTCACAAAGCTCATTTTTCAGACTCATTACTTGTCCAATGTTTCTGACTAAGAAGAGGTTTGTTAGGGCATCGTACATCTTGTTAGATGAGTCAAGATGGGAGATGTAGGGTATCAAGTGGTCTTTTATAGAGTCCACTATGATAGTCATGGCATTGATGTCATTGTCTTTGAACTTCTCCATAATTGCAACGTTCTGAGGTTCTTTCTCTTTTCCTTCTTCGAACTCTGGTTCCACGATCTTTCCTTTCACGATATACAACACTTTATTCTTGGCAAGGATGAGGTCAATGCTTGTCTTCCATGCTCTAAAGTTAGAAGCCCCTTCTAACTTGTTTTCTGACTTCATAGAGTAAGTCATAATTGCTTTGGCTTGGTCAACCTTTGACTTTGACCAAAAACTCAAACTTGACGTCTTAGCTCGCTGAGAGTACGAGGAGGTGCGCTAGGCTAGGGTGCACTAGGCTATCCAGAAATTAGGTCAATCTCTTCACTTAAGGTGCCTCAACAAGAGGTTTAGGGTTCCGTTGCTGCAACAAAAAACTGACTGCAACTACAACTGTCACTGAGCAAACCCTCCCAATCTATCTTCCAGCGGTTAAACTGTCCGAAGATAGTGTGTGCCCATAACCTGTTAGAAATAATGGATGTGCTCGTTTAGCCATAGACAATATAGCAATATTGTCACCCAACCATAGGCCGAAGCCACCCTCGAGCACCTTAACCTTAACAGAGGATAATTTCGGAAGCAAACCAATAGCCAACCAGGGCTAATGCACCAAGCAAAGATAACCAAGACTGATCAAAAAGTCCAACCATAACCAATAGAAAGTTCGAGCCTAAACCGAGAATACAGATTGCAGTAGTTGCAGCTGCAGCTACTCCCCAGACTTGCGCACTTGCCCAGTTTATGTAGTGCGCACTTCTTCACTGCTGTAATTTCGACCTGTGTGTGCCAAAGAGATCTGGCTACTTGTATTTATACTGTTTTTCCTGAGCTGTCTGGGCCGACTTCTCATTCTGGAGGCTAAATACTTAATATTAAATATTTCCTTGAGCCGACTTATCTTCTAGGGTTATGTTCAATGCTTTAGGGTTTCTTCTTGCTTCTCGGAATATTCTATTCTCATCAGGATTACACGTGGAGGTAAATACCTCCCGCAACTACCATAATATCAACACTCGGGCCTTGCCAGGCCCTTTTTTGGAGGACCTTCCAAGTCAAGGCTTTGTTAGCTAAAGCTAACCACATGAAAATTCTAGAATTCATAGGAGCTTTAACTTTTCATAATCGAACAAGATATCAACTCAGAATATCACTATAAGGCTAAATAGATCATCACTGGATATCCTGGGTCGACTCTAAACTATGCAGGTCGTTATCCTGTTGACACGTCGGCTCTGACCTGTTCATGTCGATGCACATATCTTGTTGGCCCTAGTCGGCACAAAGTTCCGCATTCTTTTTGGCAGTAGGTGTCTCATCGACCTTACTTGGCCCAAACATTGATTGCCTTCACGTCAGCTTGTGCCCCCTTCGTCTACTTGCTATAGATCTGAATCACAGAGGGAGATCACAAAGCAAGGTTGTGTTCGAGCCTATCATCTACGTGAAGAGAGGGGTTTCTCTCTGGTTTGTGGGAGTCCAAGTAGGGGTTTGCAGGGTCCGAATAGTTATCCACGGGAGTAGTAACCAAAATTTGTGGGGATCATTGGTATAATAGTTCCTTGTCCTGGGGCCGTGGGTACATAAGTCTCTAGATTGCAACTACATGTTGTGTGTAGATAGCTCTTGCCCCCCTTAACCCAACATCATGTTGAACCCTTCCTCTACCTTGAATTCCCCCCCCTCCTCTACAACCCTGTCGTCCCCATCTTCTTCCACCTCCTCATCCACCTCATCCACATTCTCCTCCTCCCCCAGCTCCCCATTTGCCTCCATACCACCATCTCCTTCAATAGATTTATCCCCAATACTAGCCCACCTCCATCTTTGCATTGATGACCAACTTGGAAACACAACCATAGAACTCTGTAACAACAATTAGGAATAGTCTAAAGCCATCAAAAAGTGCAACAACAAATAGGGACCGATTTATAGCCCAACTGATTTTTCCATGGAGTCAGATTTCTTTTAATGGACATCATAGATTAAAATCCTGTTGCGACGGATGGAATTTCTTGAAGCCAAAAACAAGAAGCTCCACTCGGAGGTAACATTGGTTTCTGAAATGAAACATCAAGAAAACATACACTTACAAGCTCTGCTCGCGGATTCCTTGTTTAAACAAGAAACAAAAACACAACAACAAACCCTTAACTCTTGGGTTCAGGTGGTCCGAAAAAGGGAACTAGCCCGACTCGCTCGCCGAGGTTGAGGAGGTCATACAAGCCAAGTTAACGAGGAATGCCTCCGTCGGTCCCGAGAGCTTAACCTTAGAGTACACGAACTCCCCCCCATCGAACCCCCTACAGATAGGCACTTACTTCCTTTATTATATGTTGGACTTGAAGGATCTCAACATTGAGTGTGTTTGGATGGGTGCCAACTCCACACTCTTACTTTTTTTTCAGACTCCAGGCTAAGAGATGTTTGACTTCCCTGCCACATAGGATATTCCTTAATGCTTACCTTACTAGAGCACAATTGGTGGAGCTCAAACAATCTAGGGATCTAGTCACATCAATGAGGAAAGAACGGAAGTGGGCCATTATCTAAGATCTTAGAGTTGTCATTCAGGAATCCCCCCTCCCTTGGTCTAAATGATAGGTCTGTCTAGGTGGAGGGCAGGTTAGGGGGGCTTTGTTTTCCATCTCCATCTTAGTTGGTTGCTGGAATTGTAATGGAGCATTTTGGTCATCCTTGTGCACACTTCGAGACACCTTTGGGTGCTGCGATCTCCTTTTTCTTATAGAGATACGCGTGAGCCCCACGAGGACACCACTGTAGATATATGGGTACGACTAGGCTTGGTCTTGCAGGTAGGGGACATAGTTCGACAATGTTAAAGGCTCTTGCGGGGTCACATGTCTCATTCGTGACTCTCTCTAGAGCTAGGTTCCTATGGTTTCCTTAGATGAGCATGTCGGTTTCTTGTGGGTCCAAATTTGTTAGAAGTAGGGTAAAATTCAAAACAATAATGCTTAAATTTTTTTTGTCTACTGGATCAGCATAAACTAGAAAACATACAAACAGATCTGAGAGTAATCAATATTTCTGAGTATGATAAAATACAAACAGATCTGAAACAAATAAATATTTCTGAGTATGATAACATAGCTTTTAGCTTGCCCGTAGGGGTGTAGACCGATTGGCAAGTGCTGTGTAAATGGGAGGAAATATGTAAAAAATGGTCTCAAGTTCGAATCTCACGCTGATTTATCCGGAGGCGTGCTTGCGGGCGGTGCGATTCTCCCTAGGGGTTATAAGGCAGCCGATAGGATTCAACCCTGTGTCACGCGAGTACGATATTGCCGTTGTTACCGATTCCCCTAGCGACAAAAAAAAAACATATCTTTTAGCTTACCTCTTGATTTAATGATAGAAGTACCTGACAAACATGTGAATGTAAGCCTCTGTAAGTATGCTCAGATTTAGTTCAGGTTCATGGATCAAACCCCTTAGGGTTTGATCTCTGTCAAAGAGAACTGTAGGACTCTTTTGCCAATAAATAGGAAGCCCCAAGGAAGACAACAATAACCCAAAATCTTGAACAACAAATACCCCATCAAGAAACCCTCCAATAAACAGTGATAGCATAGGAAGGAGATCTGAACAACAAGGAAATCGACTACAAGAAAACTCTCATACAGATCTGGACAGCAAGGAAAACATCCACAAGAAGACCCTCATACAGATCTAGGACAGCAAGTAGATCAACCACAAGAAGATCCTCACACAGATCTAGGACAACAAGTAGATCAACCACAAGAAGAAACTTCTGAACAGTGAGGAGATCAACCACAAGGAAACTTCACACAGACTGGACAGTGAGGAGATCAACCACATGAAAACTTCACACAGATCTGGACAGTGAGAAGATCAACCACATAAAAATCCTTCCACAGATTTGAACAACAATGAGATCATCCATAGGAAAAACCTTCCACAGATCTGGACAGGAGGATAGCAAAAACCTTCACTTTGCACACATAGCCAAACCCTCTTTCAAAAACTGGACAACAAAGCAGTTAACCCCCACGGGGTTCTCTGCACTCCACGTGACAATTGATAGGGAGTCCACATAGCAAGGGGGAATGCCTAGAAAGAGGGCCACGACACTTACTCACAGTCCGTGGCCCTAAGGAGGGAACGACACCCTACAAGAACAGACCTGGTTGCAAGAGGATGAGTCCGACATCAAGGGGACAGGTCTGGCAGTAAGAGAAGCAGGTCCAGTAGCAAGGGAGGCACCTTCCAGGTAGCAGATCAACAATCATACATCAACGGACTCTTAAGGGAGAAGCTTCCAGCCAAAAGAAAAACTTAGAACTGAAACTGAAAAGAGAGGCCGCATCTACAAGAGGAAGCAATCACTGAGGTAGCCGCAACAAGGAGAGTGAGGAGAGAACGAGTAAGTGTAGAATGCTAGGTGGGTAGGGTCTTATTTATAGTTAGGGAGAGGGGTTAGGGTAATTAGGATAATAATTAAATATTGATATTTAATTAATATAAATATTAATTAATATGTCAATTAATATTAATTAAAATCTTAATTACATATAAAACTCCAATCATATAAAATAATCCCCAATTACCCAAAATAAAACCCAATCACATGAACCAAGAGGGTAAGCAAAACAACAAGGGTTTCCCTGGTAAGATAAAGTCAAGGGGGGGTTCCATAATGGCAAAACATGTCCACATGAGTTTCATAGTGACCTATAAACTTTATCATCACTACATAAGAGGGATACATCAACAAAGTGGTCATGTCCATCTTCATAGGCACTCCTAGGTCTCATGGACCATCCCGGGAGAGAGGAAGAGGATCACACATCAACACATCTTGGTAATACACCAAGATCTACCTGGTCAAAGACCAGGTTGCCCCATAACACATCTGGGGGCCTTAGAGCACATCTAGGGTCTTATCCACCAAGGTACAAGACCAAGGACAACCCATGCATTAAGCAAGGGTTCCCTGGAACACATCTAGGGGCCCTAGACACATCTAGGGACTTATACCAACCACCAAGGAACACATCCAAGGATCAATCTAGGCACTGAGCAAGGATTCCCTAGAACACAGCCAGGGGCCCTAGACACATCTAGGGACTTATATCAACCACCAAGGAACATATCCAAGTATCAATTCAAGCACCGGGCAAGGATTCCCTGGACCACATCCAGGGGCCCTAGACACATCTAGGGACTTACTGCTTGGTCCAAGACCAAGAACCCCAGTCATATACTGGGGGCCCTCACTAGGGTCTTTTGCCATGGCTCTCACTGCTTGGTCTCATACCAAGAAACCCTAGGAGTGTGCTGGGGGCCCTAGTCCATAGCTAGGGTCTTTTCCATCCTCCGGAGAATGGCTCTTACAGCTGCATTAATTTCAACAAAATTCATCGATGTGGCCCTCTACTTTGAGATAGTTACATTGTTGGTTGATAATTCCCCTTAACCTCGTTACACCTTGCACTTGATCAAGAATTTGAGGATTCTTTCCTCAACCTTTATGTTGATATCTCCCACTACTACAATCTCGTAGAGGTCATTCGATTGGGGGACTTCAACGCTCATGCCAAAAACCTACAGGTGTCCTTGCATGATAGAGTCGAGGATGCACTTTTCCTTTAGTAGATAGAGCTAATCAATGGGCCTTCACATGAGTTCAGAGGATGGCCACTCATTGTTTATGGGAGACACCTTTTACAAATCACTAAATCCCATGATCTACTGCTCTTGAACAACCTTCCCTTGCTTCCCCCCATAGTAGAGGGGCCAGTGTGATGGACTATATCCTGGCCAATTGGGATCTCCTCCCACATATTTGTCACTTGGACCTCACCTTTTAAGAGCTTGGGCTTGAAGATGTCTTTCTATCTAGAGAAATTCTCGAAGCTGCAGGATGGCATCATTGTCTGCCCCCCTATACATGTGGACACTGGATCCACTTACTTAGGATCCCTTTGGGTCAACTTCATGTTAGATCTCATAGACTTTGGGTGGGTACCGATCACCATATTCCTCTGTTGGACAGGATCTCCAGATGTGGATCCACTTATTTAGGATCCCTTTGGTTCAACTTCATGTTAGATCTCATAGACTCTGGGTGGATATCGATCATCATATTCCTCTGTCGGATAGGATCTCCATATGTGCCACCTACAGGAGCCAGAGACTGAGATGCACCTCATTTTCAATTGTTCCTTCTACTATGAGATTAGAGGATGCTACCACTGTCTTTATAGGGACTCAAAGAGCTCCCTCTTGACTTTATTTTGGTATTGTGACCAGAGATTCCTAGCCCTCTTCATCCAGGAGATATTTAGACACAAATCTTAGTTCTTTTATGTCTTGCCACATCACGTGACTACTAGGAGGATCACCTCATACTTCTTGTTGCTCCGTCAATAACAAGAGACTGACAGATCTTCAAAGCACTTCAGACCATAGAGTAGTGAGACCTTGGGTCTCCCCTTGACCCCCTCCCCCCAGTGGTGGTCGATCGATATCCTCGAGGCCAGTTCAGAGGTGTCGGTCCAGACCTTAGACCTCACATTACCATAGTGATAGATGGACCAGCTCTAGGCAGATTCAAAGCAGGGCACCTCCTTCCCATCAGACCACCACTCGACTTTAGCAAAGTAGAAAAAGTTCTATTCGGAGGTTCTTTCCTTTGACCTTAGGTGTTAGGAGAGTGGGGCTCCCTTGCTCCTACTTTCCCCCTAGGATCGTATAGTTGGATCCCACTATGGCACTCGACGATTTCAACAACCAACCTATACCTTGCTCGCCTCATCGACCTCGGTCATTAGGACAAGGGGGCCTTGAAGTCATCCTCATTCTTCTCTCTCACTTGTTCAACACTGAGATGTTCCAGTTTCAGACTCATTTTATATCAGTGCACCTATGACACTACTTTATAGCTTTTGTTTTTGATTGGACCTACTGATTGGATTAGCTAGACACTTATCTCCTCTCTACTTTTTCCTTCGCTTTCTAGCTTTCAACATTATCTTGGAGTTGCTTCTGCACTCCCACATTGTATTCATCTTTCATATTGTCATTGTGAGTTGATCAAATTGTCTTCAGCATTCTAACACAAGCACATGGTCAATGATAATTTACTTTACAATGGCTAAACTTGTGTAGCATTGGCGATTAATCATACAATATTTTGCATGCTTCAATTCAAATTTCTAACTTAAGGAAATTTTATTGTTTGGTTAATCATATCCATGACTTGAATCTGAGCTGACATTGTTTACTCCCACTATAATGATTTGATTAGATTCATTTTAAGGAAATCACCCTAGGTTAGGGAAACCCATCTTTTTAGGCTAAAGTGAGAGGCAAGGCCAATGAGGTGATAGTGGGTGGCTTGCCTAGTACTTGCTTCTAGGCTCTCCCATTGAGGTTAGGACCTTTCCTTTAGCAAGAGTTTGAGTAGTAATGCTGTAAATGACAATTTAATGAAAATCCCAACCAAAAACTGATTCTCACAGCAAGTTAACCATGTAAAGTCATCCACGTGACTAAAGATTCCAGATTTGTCAAGTTACTTTATGTCTGTTGAACATGTGAAATAAGCATGGATTCTGTAGCTAAGTTACCTTCTAGATCCAGGATACTTTTATCTTTCCAATCTTGCTGCCATAGAAAGGATTGGCCAGGGTCTGCAGGATCAGCAAGAGTAAGAATGTCTTTCTTCCTTTGGGCAGCAAGAGTAAGAATGTCTTTCTTCCTTTGGGCAGCAAGCAAATCTTCAGGGAGACTGTGATTCCCTTTACAGCCCACCGAGTGATTCAACCCATTTCCAACACTCTTCCCATTACCCACTTTCCAGTAGAGCATTTCACCAATAATGGGAATGCTAAAACTTGGGCTTTCCAAATGATGGAGGAGTTTGCAATATATTTAGAGTGCATTACCTGTTGCCAATGTCCATCTGTGGTACATATTTATATCATTAATATGATATATTGATATTAGTATATTTATATCGGTTTATTAAATGCACAATAAATATTAAATAAGGATTCTTAATTTATTGCATAAATATATAAATGTTATTATATATCGATATTAATATAAGACAACGACCAAACTATTGTTGATCAACTATTCACCTTGAATTTGTTGACAAGATTTGAAGCGGATTACCCTAAACCATCTATGATGGGTTTTGAACTGGAGTACCCCAAACCACCTATTGACGGATTTTGAATTGGATTACCCCAAAGTACCCATTAACTTATTTTGAGATGTATTGCCCCATATCACCTGAGAGAATAAACCCCCTCCATAGATTTCTGGCAACTTGATTACAAGTTGGAAAATCTATGACAAACATCCCCAACAACTTCAACAAGACATAGCTGTTGAAACATAATTCTCCCAGGCACTAGCCATTAGATCTAAAGTGAACGTGAGATTAGATCTAAGAGGTTGATCACTTTGGAGAAGATCTAGGGTTTTGGACTTGGGGTTAACTCAATGTAATAAAAGGAAGCCTAGGTGAGAGGATGAGACACACACAAAGAGAGTGAGGAGATCTCATTGAGTGGGTGAAGAGCAATTCATCCAAGTGTGAGTGGGCAGGGCCGAGGAAAAGTCCAAAGGGGCAGCAAGGAGATAACCGCCAGGTGGGCTAGGCTATTGCTGCTTTGTATTCCTCTGATGGGCCATTATCCTAGGACAAGAGCCCATGATTTTAATTAATAAAATCGAACGTAGATCGGTTTTTCCCTTCAGGGTTTTTTCTAGGGGTATTTACCCAAAACTCTCGTGTGCAAATCTGTTTGGTTTCTGATTTTTCTTTCGTTGAATTTTAATGGTTAAGTAACCTAGCTGTGCTATTATTCAGTAAATGTGTTTTGCTTGGAATTAATGGTCGGGTGCTAGGTTTACAGGAATTAACATAGTATTAGAGCTGAGACTCTGAGGAAGCCAGATTTGCACAAGTAGCAGCGAGAAATTTTTTCTACAGGTCTGTGGAATTTTTTTATGCAGACTTAAGCTGTAAGGTTGATTAAAGTAAACAATTTTTTTTAAAGGAAGGTAGCTGTATGTGCGGATGATGTACGATTCGTACGACGTACGGGTCAGTCGTCGACTGCGACAGTGAAAGATTTGCAATGAAATCATGGGTACATGCTGAGATTGAGCAGTTAGTGGATCGGGTTGAGGAAAACCGTTGAGGAAGAAAGGTGAAGAGGCTGTTGCACATGTTGAGGAGCCAACAAGAAAATGATTGAGTGGCTGGGCCATATGAGATTCAAGTTGTGGATCGTTGGTTGTATGCTGACCAAGGTTAGGAAGTAAGGCATGCTGGAGTAGACAGTTGGCCACAGGAGATAGATCGACTGTTAGAGGAGAGTCGTCAACTGAGCAGACGGAAGCAATCAACGCATGTGAAGTGTGGGCTGCGTGTCGAGCAAGCTGAGGAGAGATGCCAAAGAAGGGTGCAGTCGCTAGGGACGAGAGACCCTCTGGTTGAGGCGCGCATGTATAGAGAGTAGAGGGTGCCGACGAGAGGTTTGGCCAAGTTGCAGCCAAAGGGATCGTAGGAGGGTGTAGCAAAGGGAAATAGGAAACAACGACAGTTGGCGGAGGAGAATAGACCACGCGGGTAAGGAGAGGGGTTGACTAGCCAGCCAGTCATTGCCCAACCAAAGGAAAGGGAAGCTACCAATTGCAAAGGTACGAAGTGCTGAGAGGCGGAGGAGCCGTCGACCAAGGAAAGACGCAACCAGCCAGTCAAACAACCGCTAGATCAGGCCATCGACAAGAGAGTCGGGCAACTCGGGATCCTAGAAAATTGTCGGGTAGCGGGTAGGCACACCAGGAAGCAGGCTGAGATAGCCGGGCAATGCCTAGAAAGGGCTCAGGTAGCCCAAAAAAAGACTCGGGAAGCAATAGAAGGTTGTGAGTAGCCTCGCGTAGTGAATCTGGGCAGTGGGCAACAGGCTTGGGCAGCAGGTAGTAGGTCTAGGCAGCTGATTTTGAGGTTTTCAGCAGGTTGCAGAGATGGCCGCATCATGATTGCGATTTGAGGATAGATTGGATGGGGTGTCCTACTACAGTCTTTGGAAGGAGAGGATGAAGTTGGTATTAATGGAGAACGGTCTTTGGGAGTTTGCCAACTCCATTGTGGCCCCACTAGCGGATCCACAAGATCTGGCCACCCATAAGCTAAAGGACGTTAAAGCTAGAAGAATTATTCTAAACGGAGGGAAGGATCACTTGATCCCTCATTTATTTGGAAAGACAACTGCCAGGGACATGCTGTAATGTCCCATTCCTAGTGATGATTCCAGGAGGAGCGACTACGTAGCCTATACTAGTTCCTGTAGGCTATAGTCAGAGAAAAAGGGGACAAAAGAATTATTTAATCTCAATTACGGGAAAAGCCTAAGTTGAAAATGACATTAAGTAATTAAAAAGGGGTAAAAAGGGTGTTTAAGTGACTTAAGTGAATATTAAATTAGAATTTAGGGGAAAAGGTCACTTAATGAATAAAGTCAATGAAGAATTAGAAGAGGTGGAATATAATAGGAGAAAAGTCGACTTGTTGGCTCATTATGCATATTGTGAATGGAAAATTAGAACCAGAGAGGAGTCAAGGCGTTTTCCTTCTTTTGTTTTGTGGAGTTCTAGACGAAACCAAAACCTTTGACATGATTCGGTGTTGAGAGACACACCCTAGTATGTCGGAAGAACTATTCAGGTTCTTCATTGTTCTACAACATTAGAGAGAGCCCACGCCAGGCAATGCACAGTCACCAGTTGCAGTGTGAGGTTTTGGGGGAGAGTTTAGTAACAATTGAGGGTCGCTAGACCCAACCAGGAAGGGAAAGATGAATTCCTTCCAACCCATTTGAGGAGGAGTTAGGGTGGACCAGTAGAGATAGTTATCATAAGATTTTGACGAGTAAAACCACAGGATCAAACCAATTTATCATTGGGCAATGCGCAAGGGTACAAGAGTTCATCCGAGGGAGTGATAGTGTAGCCGTGAGCCAAAGTTCCAAATCTGACTAAGGGCGCAAGTGATCAGGAGCAGGGCGACCTCTTTGAGACAAATCCCAGCCAGATCTGACAAGTATAGCCATCAAGGCGTATTTCCCAGTGGCAACAACAGTTTTCCAGCTTATTTGCAGCTGCATGCAGTGTATTCATCATTGCATGTGAGCGATCTTTAGCTCATGCCTAAGATCCATTCATCTGGCATTATCATTGGTATTTCTCAGTCTTTTATTTTGTATTCCAGTTAAGATCGTTACTGTTAAGATCTAATTGATGATATATAGTTTAAGTTTTCCGCATATTGGTTGTATTACTGTTATTTTGTTGAATAAGAACTGTTGCACTGGTTATGGTTCCAAATTTATTTTCATGTATGATATAAAACAAGCACAACAAAACGCGTCCAGAAACCTTGAAACACAGTCAGAAACCCTTTATAACTCTGCCAGAAACCCCAACGCATCAGATCTGCAACATAGATCTCTGAGCTAGTAGTTAGTATTCCGATTAGAGGATTCATGAATATTACAGTGGTATCAGAGCCTTCTTACTGCCAGTCTATGAAGAAGCGCTTGACTCATGACCCCCCATGATTTCGAGAACAAGTGAAGAATACCCAGAGGGAAGAGGTCACATTGGGCCCCGGGGACGAGTACATTCAGTACCATAGGGGTCATAGTAGAGACAAAATGGACAAAAATAGGAGAGACTACATTCCCTTCCATATCCATTTAGATACAGAGCCAGAGACAGAGGACAGAGACAGAGATCATATCAGTTTAGAGACAAAGGCCAAAATAGAAGGGAGGATGGGTGACAAACATGATATTCCAGAGGGCAAGGGGAGGGGCCCAAAGGCCCCTTACGACAATACCCATGCTATGTTGAATGATCTCTCCAGGGGGCAACGAGACATGATGAATGCCATAACACAGATGGCAATCAGTACACAGTTGATCCGGAACAACGTGGGCATGATTGGTGCAAATATAGCAGGTGGAGTGAGTGGTTCCATGGGACACCATGGAGGTGGATCCAGTGGGAACCCAACAGGGTTGAGTGGACACTAAACACCCAGTCACACCTATATCTCAGCGGGGAAGATTCCCAGGCCGCTCTTTCCGCAGTTCCAGGGGGGGCAACAGATTGGACATTCAGGACAAGGGGCAACATATGGGACAGGTCGGACAGGGGCCGACAGGCCTGAGAGAGAGATCCATTTGTAGAGTACAGGAGAGACTACTTGGCAATAGGGCCAAAGTTTCACGCTGACATGAGTTTGATGGACTATTGTTCGATCAGGTATCAGATCAGGCCAAGAGAGGTGCAGAGGGGTAACATGCAGCCCCAAAACATGGACTTTATCAAGACGGTTGGGAAATTGACCATCCCTTCTTTCGACAGTTCGTCCAGGTGTTCAGCTCAGGCATGGGTCCAAAAGCTTGATACCCATTTCAAGATTAACCGGATGACAGAGTCAAAAGCTATAAGCTTCACTACCTTGCACTTGGAGGGGGAAGCCCATGAGTGGTGGTATCATGGACTGGTGACCTTGGGTCACAGTCATATCACATCTTGCTTGGAGTTCATAGAACGATTGATGGAGGGGTTTGATCGGAGGGATCAAGAACTCCATTTCAGAGACCCGACACAACTGTGACAGATCAGATCGATCGAGGCCTTCATTACAGAGTTTCAGAGGAAAGCAATAGTGGTGTTTGATATATCTGAGCACAAGTTGGTGATGCTTTTTACTGAGGCACTGACAATCTAGTGAGGGGCTGGGTAAAGGCCTTCAAGCCTCGCACCCTGCTAGATGCCATATTGCGCATTAGAGATATGGGAGATTCAGTGCAGAAACCAAAGACCTTCACCAAACCCTTTGTTCCACAGAAAGACATGGATCAGAGAAATCCTCCAAGAGAGTGGAAAGTCAAAGCCAAACTGGATGATGAGACTAGGCGAGAGCTTATGAGGAAGAAGTTATGCTTCACTTGTAGAGTTCCGTGGGTTTCGGGACACAGATGCATGGGCAAGGGACAAATCCACTACATTGAGGTGGAATCAGACAATGATGAGGGGGAGGTGGAGCTCAACTCCACACAAGATAGTGACTCGGAGGAGGAGCATGCACATGGGGAGGGACAACCTCCAAAGAAACCTCAGTTGCAAGCAGAAGAGAAGTCAGGTGGGACGGAAAAACCATGAGTATGAGTGAAGGGTGGGGCCATAGCAATCCTTTCAGGAGTTCTCAGATATGACACCATTAGGCTCAAGGGCCTCATTCAAGGACAACAAGTCACAACATTAGTTGATGGTGGGGCAACCCATAACTTTGTAGATGCATCTTTAGTAGTCAGGAGGGGATTACAGACTGAGGAGTTCGAGGGTTTCACTGTAGCAGTGGCAGATGGGTACACCATGACGTGCTTGGACAAGGTACTGGATTTGGAGGTTAAACTAGGCAACTACATCATGACAAACACTTTCTATGTAGTTGACTTATCAAATACTGATGCTGTACTCAATGGCTGTACTCACTGGGTGAGATTGGTTTCAATTGCTAGACCCTAACAATGAGCTTCAAAGATACAAATGAGTCAAAGGTGGTGTTGAGGGGCATGTCTATAGGAGCACCCAGGACAGTGTTGGCAAAGAGGATGGAGAGGGTTTTCAAGCATGGAGATGTGGCATATGTTGCCGAGTGTTTGATCACCACTAGGAGGGATTCAAATGACAAACAACATTATCATCCTTAGATTAGGGAACTTTTGAGTTAGTATGATACAGTGTTTGGGCCGATACCATCGAGGTGCTCACCAGACAGAGGATTTGAGCACAAGATTGAGTTAGAGGTGAGGGAAACACTAGTGATCACTGCACCCTATAGGCATCCTAAGAGGTTCAAGGATGAGATTGAGAAAGCAATCAAGGACTTACTTGAGATGGGGCACATCAGGCCTAACACTAGTTCGTTTGCTTTGTCAATAGTTTTGGTCCTGAAAAAGGATGGCACACTGAGGATGTGCATAGACTATCATGCACTCAATAAGAAGACCAAAAACATGTACCCCATTCCGCGTATAGATGAGTTGATGGATGAGCTACATGGGGCAGTCTTCTTCACCAAGATAGATCTTCGCTCAGGTTATCACCAAATCAACATCAGAGAGAAGGACCGTAACGACCCCATCGTTACGACAACAAGCGAAGCAACTTTTTTTTTGTTTTCATTTTTTTTTTCAGGAGTTAAGAGGCAAGAAGGCGACGATGACAACAGTTTAATCACACCATTGACGACGAATGCTAGCACGCAGTCCAGGCATCAAGTTACTATGACACCACACACAGGCTCAAGACAACAGGCAAACATGCGCAAAATAACAAGGAGGACGACTACCCTTCCGACGCAAACACGACCACGCCTACAAGCGAAGGGACAACACCCTCATCTCGACATCATGGCCTAGACGAACAAATACTAGAACCTCAAGGAGCGCGGACCTAACGCCTGAAGGCGTTCGACCCTTATGCCAAGAGCAACTTGCACGCTCGTCAACACTCACACAAAAGAACCTACTCCGGCCAAGATCTCGTTCGCCGCTATCCCTAGGGCGCGCCATGATCCCCTCATCAGGAATCATGCTGTTCCCCGAGTGATAGATGCGTCAATAACCTTGGCGCAAAACAAAAGGGACCAAGACTCAAGAAAACTCCGATGAGCTAGGAACCAAATACTGACTGGGAGACTATACCTACCCCACACAAAGGTTGACGACACAAGAGGACGAAGACAAGGGGTGACGTCAGCCCACACGACATCGTCCCCGCCCCCACCAATCACCCAGTCTAACCGGTCTATGATTACATTCAAATTTTAACAAGGGTTCCATTCTAACAGGGCACGTCAAATTACAATTAGACAATAATGCGTCCGCTAAATAAACGTTAATACAATTAATTTTGCAAATCTAAGTGGTCAATACTAAAACCATAATTATAAATGTCCTCTATGCTTAATTAAAATTCAATCCAGCGAGTCTAAAATTTGCAATCCATTCCTTACTTATCAATCAAATTTTAATCTTTAACACAACCTAATCGGTCAAGTCTATGTTAATCCAAATTCTCAACCCAACTAGACATTAACTTAAATAACAACATTTACAATCTTAAAGTAGAATTCTATCATTATAACACTTATGAACAATTAAATTTCAGCATGTAGTCCAGTTATATTGACCGAACTAACAATACTATCTGTCTAATAATATTAGAAGGAAACTACTAACTATTAGCAGGGTTGGAGCAATTTATTGAGGAAATTAACATAGCGGTTACTTAACAATTAATATAGAAATAACAAGGCAATTACATGACCATTAATACGACAATTAAAAACACACTAACAAGGTAGTTTACATGATTGTTGTCATAACAAGTAATACAACAATAGCAAGGCATTTAAGGTGTTAGTTAACATTTAACTCGCTGTGTCATTTAATCCAAAGAATGAATCTGCTGGCCATTTACATTGCTGTAGCAATTGTTCTGGCAATTAATATGACCATTACATAACAATGAATCTAGCAATAACAAGGCATTTAACTCACTGTTATCCATTTTATTTGCTGGCAAAAATCAAGGCATTTAATGCGACCATTACATAGCAATGAATCTAGCAATAGTAAGGCATTTAACTAACTGTTATCCATTTAATTCGTCGTGGCAAAATTAGCAAAAACGCAGTGCCCACATGGTGGCCAATCGTGCCCAGTCGACAACAACTCAACAATTAAAGGCAAACGTATCCAATCAACATCAACGCAGTCCATCACTCAAGGGAAAACGCAGTCACAGTTTGAAGGCAAAATCGTGGTCATTACTGCAAGTCAGTTATGAATTGAATAGCAAAAAAAAGGGTGGGCAAATTCAACATGCACACAGACAATTTTTATTTACCAAAACCGTGGTCATTCCGGCAAGTGAAGTTAAGATTTAAAAAGCTAAATTCGTGGGTGATTTCTACAGCAACTCAGTCCATCGTTGGAAAGCAAAAACGTGGGCATTTAAAACGACAATCTTAGTCTCATTTGAAAGCAAAAACGTGGGCATTTAAAACAACAAACTCAGTCTCATTTGAAAGCAAAAACGTGGGCATTTAGAACAACAAACTCAGTCTCATTTGAAAGCAAAAACGTGGGCATTTAAAACAATAAACTCAGTCTCATCTGAAAGCAAAAACATGGGCAAATAAAATAGCAATCTCGGTCTCATTTGAAGGAAAAACGCGGGCATTTAAAACAACAAACTCAGTCTCATTTGAAAGCAAAAACGTGGGCATTTAAAACAGTAAACTCAGTCTCATCTGAAAGCAAAAACGTGGGCAATTAAAACAACAATCTCGATCTCATTTTAAAGCAAAACGTGGGCATTTAAAACGACAATCTCTGGCAACATTTAAAAGCAAAAACGTTTTTCCATTTTTAGGATACCAATACCAAATGCAAACATGAATCAATTCGTTTTTCCATTGCCCGAATACCAATACAAAATGCAGACATGAATCAATTCGTTTTACCATTGCTAGAATACCAATACAAAATGCAGACATGAATCAATTCGTTTTTCCATTGCCAGAATACAAATACAAAATGCAGACATGAATCAATTCGTTTTTCCATTGCCAGAATACCAATACAA
>JZKD02S1655002.1:92263-102822 GCA_000966675.3 Picea glauca
ACATATCGTCTTCAATTGTCCCGGTAAGTGCTGAGTAATGTAAGAGACTGATTGTTTCGCACATGTCTTCGGTTGACTGATAACTGGTCATGCCTTGATCCAAAACTTCAACTTCCTCATTTCTTTCTTCTGAGAAAGTCAATAGGTGCGCTGAGTTAGGGCGCATCTGAATATCTTCTCCTTGAGCAAGATGATCCATCACAAGGTGCTGAGAATTAGGGTTTGTGCAACTGCTATTGCTAGTAACCCTAGCTGCAGTTCTTTGGAAGCTGCTCCTGCTAGTGACTTTAGCGACAGTTCCTCAATGAGCTCAATACCTAGCGGTTATGTTTCCTTCCAGCATTTTAGGTTGACTGAAGAGGTTGTGGGCCCATAACCTGTTAGAATATAGAGGATTGTGCTCGTTTAACCATTGACGATACCCTCGTCACCCAACCACAGGCGGAAGCCACCCTCCGAGCACCTTGACCTTGATCGAGAAGAGAATCCTGGTAGCAATCAATAGCCAAGAGAGGCTAAATGCACCAAGCAAGAAAATAGAAACTAAACTGAACAGATGATCCCACCCAGAAGCTAGCGCACCACTTTCCAGCTCTCCCAGAAAACTTGCGCACAAAACTGCTGCTGCCTGCAACTGCCTGCGCAGATTTAGCTCTCACTGCAACTGCTGAGATGTGAAATAATGAAACTGGCGCCCTGTATTTATAGTGGACTGGCCAGTCTAATTGGGGCCGACTTCTCCTTTTGGGCATCAATAAATTCAATTTAAATATATTTGTTCAGCTGACAACTTGTCTAGGGTTTCCTTTAATTCTTTGCTTCCTTCCGGAGGATTCTAGTCTCGTCATAGGTCACAATAGAGGTTCATAGCTCCCGAAGCTACCATAATATTAACAACATCAATCTCTAAGGGTTGACATCAATCTACAATATCACATTCTCCAAGGGTTGACATCAATGACAACCAACTATCCAAATCAACTGTTCATCAATCTAAACCAACTGTTTGATAAGTTGGGGGCACCACTCACCGATTTGACAAAGAAAGGGGCTTTCCATCGGACCGAGGCATCACAACGCACTTTTGAGAAAATGAAGGAGGTTATGAGCACATGTCCACTTCTAACACTTCCTGATTTTTCATAGCCTTTTGTATTGGAGTGTGATGCATTAGGAGAGGGGATTGGAGTAGTATTGATGCAGGGGGGCACCCCATAGTCTTTGAGAGCAGGTTGCTCAACGCATTAGAGAGACTCTACTCTATCCGCGACAAAGAAATGTTGGCTATCATGCACGCCTTAACAAAATTTAGACAATACTTAGTTGGCGACAGATTCGTGGTGAAAACCGATCACAATAGCTTGAAGTATTTCTTGGATCAGAAGGACCTCATTAAGAGACAACAAAAATGGGTTTCAAAGGTCCAAGCCTTTGATCTTGACATTGAGTATGTTAAAGACAAGAAGAATGTCGTAGCAGATGCCTTATCCAGGAGACCAACTAGTTGTTCGTTGATGGACATATCCACGGATTGGAAGGCACAATTATTGGTGGAGTATTCCAAAAAAAATTCGCTTCTGAGGTGATGAATGGACAAGTGGTGGATGAGAGATATTGAGTGTTGGATGATGTCATCTTCTACAAGGACAAGCTCTATTTAGTCCCAGAATCTACACTGAAGGAAAAGATTTTGAAGGCCAACCACGATTCATCCTCAATAGGACATCAAGGATTCTTCAAGACCTATAGGCAGATCAGAGAGAGATTCTTATGGAAGGGTCTCGAAGATGATGTTCTAAGACACGTCTGAGAGTGAATGACTTGTCAGTAGAACAAGTCTGATCAGACACACTCGACGAGGTTACTTCAACCTCTACCCATTCCAGAGCAGAAATGGGAGAGTATCTCCATGGACTTCATCACAGGACTACCCAGGGTGTAGGGTAAGGGATGTATTTTTGTAGTGGTTGATAGATTGACCAAATTCGCGCACTTCTTTGCGATACCCACGGAGCATAAAGACACCCAAGTGGCTGAGCTATTTTTCAGATAGATCTTCAAATTGCACGGGTTGCCGAGGCAGATAGTCAGTGATAGAGATGGACTCTTCATCAGTGCGTTTTGGCAGGAGTTGTTCAGATTGGTGGGGACAGAGTTGGCTACGAGTACCAGTTACCATCCACAGACCGATGGACAGACTGAGATAGTCAATAAATGGGTGGAAGGGTACCTGAGGAACTATGTGGGGGGATAATAACGCACGTGGGTAAAGTGGCTTCATATGAGCGAGTACTGTTATAACACGACATCATATGTCCATTAGGATGTCACCATTCAGAGCACTGTATGGGTACGACGCACCATCATTTTTGGAGACAATATTTGGGGACAACAGGGCTCCTAGAACCAAAGATTGGATAGAGGAGAGTCAAGAGATTCTCAAAATCTTGAAGGAAAACCTGCAGGTAGCGCAGAATCAACAGAAAGTGTATGCAAATCGACAGAGAGTAGAGCGCAGCTTCAAGGTGGGGGATTTGGTATTTCTGAGATTATAGCTGTACAAATAGTCCTCTCTTAAAAAGAGCAGAGCAGAAAAACTGAAACCCAAATTCTATGGACCTTATCGGGTCATCCGAAGAGTTGGTGAGGTGGCCTATGAGTTAGAGCTACCAGAGGGCAGTAAGATCCACAATGTGTTCGACGTTTCTTGCCTCAAGAAGGTGTTGGGACAACCAATTACTACTTCAGAGGAGCTACCACCATTGGATGAGGAGGGCCAGTTGGAGTTGGTACCGGAGGAGGTTTTGGAGCACAGGGAGTGCAACTTGAGGAGTCGGCCTGTTAGGGAGTGCCTAATTAGATGTAAGGGACTTCCTGTTGAGGATGCTACATGGGAGGGGGATCAGATCCTACAACACCCTAGCTTGATGTTGCTTGGGGACAAGCAATCTTGGAAAGGGAGGACTGTAATGTCCCGTTCCTAGTGATGATTCCAGGAGGAGCGACTAAGTAGCCTGTACTGGTTACCGTATGCTATAGTCAGAGAAAAAGGGGACAAAAGAATTATTTAATGTCAATTACAGGAAAAGCCTAACTTGAAAATGACATTAAGTAATTAAAAAGGGGTAAAAAGGGTGTTTAAGTGACTTAAGTGAATATTAAATTAGAACATAGGGAAAAAGTCACTTAATGAGTAAAGTCATCGAAGAATTAGAAGAGGTGGGATATAAAAGGAGAAAAGTTGACTTGTTGGCTCATTATGCATATTGTGAATGGAAAATTAGAACCAGAGAAGGGTCGGGGCGATTTCCTTCTTTTGTTTTGTGGAGTTCTGGACGAAACCACAACCTTCAACAGGATTCGGTGTTGAGAGACACATCCTTGTTTGTCGGAAGAACTATTCAGGTTCTTCATTGTTCTACAACATTAGAGAGATCCCACGCCAGATAGTGTGCAGTCGCCAGTTGCAACGTGAGGTTTTGGGGGAGAGTTTAGCAGCAGTTGAGGGTCGCTAGGCCCAACCAGTCAGGGAAAGACGAATTCCTTCCAACCCATTTGAGGAGTCATGGTGCACCAGTAGAGACAATTATCATAAGATTTTGATGGGTAAAACCACATGATCAAACCAATTTATCATTTGGCAGTGCGCAAGGGTTCAAGAGTTCATCCGAGGGAGTGATAGTGTTGTCGTGAGCCAGAATTCCAAATCTGAATAAGGGCGCAAGTGATTAGGAGCAGGGCAACCCCTTTGAGACAAATCATAGCCAGATCTGACGAGTATAGCCATCAAGGCGCATTTCCCAGTGGCAGCAACAATTTTTCAGCTTATTTGCAGCTGCATGCAGCATATTTATCATTGCATGTGAGAGATCTTTAGCGCATGCCTCAGATCCATTCATTTGGCGTTATCATTCGTATTTCTCATTCTTTTATTTTGTATTCTAGTTAAGATTGTTATTGTTCAGATCTAATTGACGATATCTAGCTTAAGTTTTCCGCATATTGATTGTATTACTGTTATTTTGTCGAATAAGAACTGTTGCGTTTGTTATGTTTCCAAATTTATTTGCATGCATGATATAAAACAGGTAAACACAACAAAACGCATCCAAAAACCTTGAAACACAGTCAGAAACCCTTTATAACTCCGCCAGAAACCCCAACGCATCATATTTGCAACATAGATCTCAGAGCTAGCAGTTAGTATTTCGATCAGAGGATTCAAGAATATTACACATGTGGGATGCTCTGAAGATGCTTTGAAGAGTTTGTTTCAAAGCAAGAACAAGAATAAAAAAATGGTGCTGAGAGAGAAGCTCAGGGATACGAAGATGATAGGATTGAATACGGTGATGACTTATCTCACCCGGATCCCACAAGTTCGAGATGAACTAGCAACAATAGGGGAAGCAGTGGATGACTCAGAATTGGTGAGGATGATGCTCGAAGGATTCGGGAAGGAGTGGACACCGTTCATGAAAGGGGTTGTGGCACGTGAGAAGCTCCCTGATTGGTCAAGGTTGTGGGATGACTTTGTTCAGGAGGAACTTCGGGATGAAGAGCTGAATGGAGGCATGTACAAGAATGATGATGAGAACGTTACTCTTGCCATCCTGGTAAAGAAGGGCAAGTTCAAGAAGTTTGCCAGTGGAGACTCTACCTCTCAAGATGACAAGAAGAAGAAGGACATGAGCAAAGTCAAGTGCTATTCATGTCGCAAGTTTGGGCACTATGCATGTTAATGTCTGAACAAAAAGAAGGGTGGAAACGAGACACAATCGAAGGTAGAAGACTCAAGTGGATGAGTTTTCCAAGAAGTTTGAACAAACAAAGTTCTTACTTGTTTCCCAAACTTTTTTGGGCACCATATCAACTGGTGCATGGTTAATAGATAGTGGAGGCACATGTCATATGACAAGAGCACGAGAGTTGTTCGAGAGCTTCACAGAGTCTAACTTAGATATGCATGTTGAACTTGGTATGGGGACCAAGGATGCAGTGAGGGGATCTGGAACAATACCATTTTGGATGGAGTCAGGAGGTGTGTTGAGAGTGACGAATAGCTACGGGTGCCATCTTAGGAGGAGTGTGCTCTTAGTCTAAACTATTGAGAAGAAGGGATTTGACGTACTATTCCAGGATGGACAGGCACTGATCAAGCCCAAAGGATCTAGCTTAGACATAGTAGCTGTTCTAGGAGTTAGAGAGAGCAACTTGTATAGGATAAAGGGCTAACCTATGCGAGTAATGGCAAGATGCAATAAAGTGATAGAGAACGAGGAGTAGGTAGCTCTGAAGTTTGAACAACTTGTTGCCGTCCTTATACACACTTGCAAACGTGGACTAAGTCTCAATCCACTTAGTGTGTCCTCAGAGGCACAATGCCTAAGTTCAAGCACACTGTCACCTCGACTTGAACTCCTTCCGTCTAGGCTTACTCCTAGGGAAGCTAAGGGGGGGTAGTCCCTAGTTACTATGTGAATTATTAGATGTGTTCTAGGAGTTAATTTTAATTTGTTAAAGGTTGGGGGAAACTAGCCTATATGAGAGGCAAGTAATGCAAATGCAAACCTTCAATGACAAGCAACCCTTTCCCTAAGTCAACTAAGACTAGTGCCTAAGGTTGGGCAAGGGGTCAACTAAAGTTACAACAAGAGATTAATACAAATCAAAAGAATAACTTTACAAGACTTTTACAATTAGATTAGATACAAAAGAATTGAAACAACTATCAACAAAGTAAAGAATATCTAAATGATACAACTAGATACAAAGATACAATAGTCTACAAATGAGAAGAACAAGCACTTGTTAGATCTAACCTCTACTTTGATTTTGCAGGAAATGAAAGGGATAGATCAAGATTGCATAAACAACAAACACAACATCAAAACCCAAACAATGAAGTGCCCCAAGAGAGGTGCGCAACTTCAAGGTGTTGCTCAAGATGACCAATTCACAACTTAAGAGGAAAGATAAAACTTGAAGAAAAAGCCTCCACGGGCAATGATGCACAACTTCTAGGCTCAACAACTCAACCACCACAAGATGCTCTTAAAAGATAACTTGAAATGAAAGTGTTGCAGAAAGTAAAGAGCATGAACCATAAAAATGAATTATGAAGTTAAACCACAGGTTGCATGTGAATAAATTTTAGGATTTAGGTTGATTAGATGAAGTTGTAGATCCTAGACTAAGTGACTACGCCAAAACTCTCACTGCTTTGGCCAAAAGGACTACTGGGTGCTCAAGAAGCAAGGCAAACAAAGCCTTACCCTAGCTCCACAGGTCAATCTAGGAAACAAGGGTGCTCAACAAGGGGGACACCTAATGCCGTGAGATCATCCTTGATCTAGCACCCCAAGCCGCCTCCACAAGTTCCTTGTTTGATGGCGAAAGTTGCAACAGTTAAGGGTGATCTAATTAGACTAGATTAATTGATCCCCTATGAGACTAAGATAAATTGATTAATCAATTAAGGTTACTTGAGTTAAGTGCTTAAGAGAAAGTAAATGACAAGTGCTTGAAATAAATGTACAAGAAAGTAAATTATGCCTCCATGGGCTTAAGCAAGATAGTAAATGAAATTAAGTGCTTCTAAACTAATAAGATATCACATGAACTTGAAAGAACAACTAGAAGCATAAACCATCAACTATCTACCAAGCTAAATTAGCCTTACGATATAGCACGGGTGGGAAAGCCAAGCCTCTTTGCTAGGTGTAGGCAAAAGAATGCAAGAAAGGAAAGCAAGTAAACCTAGCCACACAACCTTGTCTTAAGGACAAGTGGGACAAACTTATAATGAAAAACAATGCTGAAATAAAACTAAGAGCTAGCCTTACGATTTTGCATGGGTGGTTGGGCCAATCCACTATGCAAGGTGTAGGCAAAAAGAAAAATAAAAACACAGAAAATTACTTTTAGAGAAAAGTGCAAGCCCTAGAGACTCTCTTGGGGCTTGCTTACAATAGAAGAAGAAGGAGGAAGAGTTGGGAAGATGTTACCCCAACTTAGGAGGCTTCTCTTGGACGTTTTGGGCCCCTTATGGGCTGTAGATCCTACTATTTTGGTGCAGACCTGCAACAAATCAACAAACAAAACTTGCTGGAAAAGCTGCAAAAACACCAAAAACTTGGGAAAATTTCTGATATCAATAACCAAAAATTTTCTGTGTAAATTTCAGCAAGTAAAATATGTTTAAAAGCTCTATCCAAGTATGTTAGAATGCCCAAAGAAGTATAGAAAAGAACAAAAATTTTTAGAGGTTGAAAGTGGGTAAAAAGAGAGATTTCCAGATCTGAAATCTTTACTCCAAACTCTTAGGTAACGTGCAAATCTTGTGAGAAAGCTACAAAAATAGAGAGGATGTGAGTAGATCTAGATGGTAAAACAAAATACTTTGTAATACCCAAATAAACACTTCACTAGATCTATGATAATACTACCACAAATCTATCTAAGCAAAATACTTTGCTTGAAGTTCCTACTTTAGATCTATAACTAAAACATGCAGAAGAAAGAAAACTAGAACAAGATCACCTCAATAGTAGATGGCACCAAGAAGACTCTCAACACCATGGATCCTCCAAAGATTTCCTTTATTCAATAGCAAGCTTGAGCAAATACTTGCCACAAGCTTGAGAGAAGAGTAAGAGAAAAATAGAGAAAGAGAGAAGAGTGCGAGATGAGAGATTTTGGCATAGTAACAATACTGAGAGTAGATGTGTGAAATGAGGGAGGGGAGGCTTTCTTTTATACTTGAGAGCCAAGAGTGACCCCTTTTGGATGCTCTCCAAGTGTCATTCAATCAAGAGTCATTGAGCATCTCAAGGAAGGCACCCTTTTAGGGTTTTGGTAGTATTAGGGTTTAGGTAGATGAGTGAGGGGGTGAGGTAACACCTTTTTGACAAAGTCCAACAACAAATTAGACTTAGGAGGGTGAACTTAGGGAGAAAGAAAGTTTTTTACTTTAATTTTTGACATTGCTTGACTTTCTCCTCAAGGGGGGCACACTTTCTTAGGAAGATGAGGGGAATGAAGTGATGGCTAGGTGAGGGGGGTGTTTAAGTTAGGAAAAGTGCTTCTCTAACTTAGGAAAGGGGTTTAGAATCATCTCCCACTCTTTCTCTAACCTTTTTGCTTCATTATTACAAAAAATTGACATTTTGAGTTTGTCAATTAAGCAATTAAATTGCTTACTCTAGACTGACTTGGACTCCTCATGGACAAAGACCTACCAAAACTTGTCCAATTGAGCTGAAACTTGGTCCAAGGGTGTAGGTGGTCTCATTCCATTTCCTTTCAGTACAATATCCTTATCAAAAATCCCAAAGGCCAAATTTTTACATTTTTACATAAAAAGTAATTAAACTTATCATTAACTGGGTAATTTTAAAAAATAAAAAAAAATAACTTAGACTCGACGGAATTCCGCAAGACTCTAGAAGATGTCTAGCATGGTCATTTACAATATTCCTAGACCTTAGTCACCCATAGGGCTCGATCATTAGACCGCCTTTCACCACTTTGAAGGATTATTGTGGGAGTGAAAAACTCAAGGGTAATTAAAAAGGCTGGTTAGGCCAAATTAATTACCCGAGGAAAAAAAACACTCGATGAAAGGACTTCCCTAATGACAAAGTCCTAGGCAACTAACCTACAATATGATCTATGCAGACCCATTACATTATTATCCCACGCAGCGGAGCGGAAATTCCAATTACAAAAAGAAGTGCTGAGGCCAAAAATGCCTTGTAGAACCAGTAAGTCTTCAAACCTTGTTGCACCATCAGGTACATAGTTTCATGGCACATGGAGTTGACCCCCTACTTGAAATCGGTGGTCAACACAACTTAGAGGGAGTCAACCTTCAGGTTCAAGTGGGAAGGAGCAACCTTCCAAGTCTGTCTAGAAGAAATCATGTTATGAGATGACCATGCAGGTTGCTTAGGAGCAGGAGGATCCTAGGAGCATGATCAGAGGGAAGTCTTCGCAAACGGGTCTGAGCGAGATGGAAGGGATAGTTTTCGTGTTAGAGGGAGTAGCCAATCAGGTGGATTGAAGAGTAGGCATGGTAGCAGATCTGATAGTGAAGATAGAGCCACCTCCAGGTGGTAGAAATACCTTCCTTGCTAAGAGGGAGTGTTGATGTATTAGCATCGGACAGGTACTTCCAAATAGGCTCGGTGTCTAGCATGTGGAAATTGTCCTTGTAACCTCTCAGAACCTTAGAAAGTTCACTTTATGTGTTAATAATTAAAGTGAATGACCTTTTAGAATTAATGTGATATTAATTAAGTTAAATGCCTAAGTATTTGGCATTAGTAACTTAAGTGAGAGTTAATTAAATCCTAGTCATTAGATCTAAAGTGAACGTGAGATTAGATTTCAGCTGTTGATCACTTTGGAGAAGATCTAGGGTTTTGGACTTAGGGTTAATTCAATGTAATAAAAGGCAGCCTAGGTGAGAGGATGAGACACACACACAGAGTGAGGAGATCTCATTGAGTGGGTGAAGAGCATTTCATCCAAGTGTGAGTGGGCAGGGCTGAGGAAAGGTGCAAAGGGGCAGCAAGGAGGTAGAAGCCAGGTGGGCTAGGCTATTGCTGCATTGTATTCCTCTGATGGGCCATTATCCCAGGACGGGAGCCCAGGATTTTAATTAATAAAATCAAACTCAGATCTGGTTTTCCCTTTGGGGTTTTTTCCAGGGGTATTTATCCAAAAATCTTGTGTGCAAATGTGTTTGGTTTCTGATTTTGCTTCCACTAAATTTTAATGGTTAAGTAACCTAGCTGTGCTATTATTCAACAAATGTGTTTTTCTTGGAATTAATGGTCGGGTGCTAGGTTTACAGGAATTAACATGATGTGTATATCTCACTTAGCAATATGCTTACCACTGCTGTCAAACACTGCTACTCCTAGTGTCTTCCTGCTACTGAATTGTCTTCTCACCATCCAAGATTCACTGCATAGATTTCTGACTCCTGCACTTATTTTTTCAGAAACGTAATAAAAATTGCTGAAATTCGCCTACAGTAACAGTGCTGAGTTATCTCCCAGCACATCTAATGCTGAATTTGCTCATGTGGTGCCCCCTGGAAAAATATGTTTGGTCACCTCTCTCTGGTTGAAGTTGGTGGAGGTTGGTTTGGGTCTAAAATAGCCACTAACCTGTAAATAAGAAAAACAAAATGAGACCGATCTCTAGACCAAGTGGGTTCAAGTTAAGCCATGTCTATTCCTCTACTGCTGATACTTTAGCAGCTATTGGATCACGACACTTAACTAGCTATTAGTTAATATTTAAAACCTAACGATCTGAAAATTGTGATAACAGAAATTAAACAGACAGCAATAGTAGACCAACACAATAAACTATAATGGTCTTGAACAACACAGGATAGTGTAAATAACTGAGACAAAATCAACAAAAATCAGATCAATCCAGGCCTAATGCTGTAATGGCATGTTAAACAATTAAATCAGAAGCACATCACCATATTCATGTATAGTTTAACCAAACATGATGTGAGATCCAGGGGAGAAAGTCAC
>JZKD02S1655013.1:29414-50473 GCA_000966675.3 Picea glauca
TCAAAATGGCCCCGGAAGTTAAAAACTGCTAAAAATAGTAAATTATCAAAATTGCCAGAAACATGTTTTGGGCCAGTTGGAGAAGGTGGGTGGCCACCGATATCCACCTGGATCATTATTTTCCTTTTCTATTAAAGAAGAAGCATCCGAGCCTTCAAGAGACCCTGGTTGTCAATACCAGAGGCCTCTTCCAGGTCTGGGCTGTCTGTGGTTAGTTTTGTCTTGGATTTTGCACATACACGCGGCCTGTATCAGTTCATCCCGCGGGTACCCGTGCTCTGTTATAGCTCAACACGCATTTACACACATGTTGTTTCAGTGACAATCGCGGGCTTGTCAGGTTGCTTTTCAGTCAGGGTGGGGCAGTCATCCCCTCTTGTGGTGATAATTTTTTTCCTCTCAGGGGTTTTGAGTCTAGGGTTGCACAGTCAGTAGGTTAGGGCCTCTTATCCTTAGCCTGTGTTTTTCTTAGTTGATGTTTTGATAGAAAAGACAAAAGAAAAAATTTGTTTTATGGTTTTTAGATAAGTGTTAGAATCGGTGCTTTCTTGATTGCCTTTGTGCGTCTTTTCTCTGGTTCTTTGCAATCTGCGCTTTAAGCCAGAATTTTATTTTGTTTTCTTGGTTTTATGCTTGTTGGCATTTTCCCTTTGTTCCTTCATTTTGCAATTAAATAAATAAATAAATAAAATTATTTTCTTCTTTGTTTGAAGATTGTGTTGTTGCATCAGTAGGTAGGAAGAAGTATTTTTTCATAAGTTTTTTGCAGTGCATTTAGCGCATAAGTAGCTCGCATATTGAGCGAAATTCCTTTATGTTTTTCTGCATGAAATCTTAGAAAATTAAAAAAGAAAAAGAAATCTTTCTTAGTGAAAAGTTGCTGGTTTTTGCATTTTCTGTAAAAGTTTTTGTTTCCAAGCATTTCTTATTCATTTTTCTTTGAGTCTGTACACACCATCAATTTCACCTTCATACCTTGTGACGTAAAAAAGCCCATTAAAAACAACGCTAATTAAAAACTATTAGACTTTTTGTTTGTAGGGTTCGTTCATACACTAGCTCAGGACTAGGGCCTTGGAATAGGTTGGAGAGTAAATTCTCCAAGGCCACTCAAACCAAATATTGGAGTCTGTCATAGGGAGTGTAGAAGTCCAGTTACATAAAGTTATCTGGGACCCCCCTCTAACACAGGGGCTAAACACGAGGTTGTGTAAGGAGAGGTAGCAAAGATAACCCCTCCAAAGCCGGACCGAACGTAGTGGAGAACACATATCGAGGATTTGTTGAGGGATTCTGTCGTTTGCATTTTCCATGGGGCTTCGTGGGTCTCGAATCTGTTCGAGGTCCTCAGTCGTCTTCTGGACCATTTTCTCTCAATACCCTTGATAGGTTTCGGGCTTGATACCCTGCTCATTGTGGTCTACCCGAGTATCGACTGTACCCACCTGGTGACTGTTCGTGTGCTGGAAAACTAGTTGCCAATCTTTTCTAGGGACATACATAGGTGACTGTGGGGGTATACCACGGTACCTAGGACAAACATCGGGCCATGCTTTGCAGAGTATACCTGGAGGGTGCTTCCATATTCGAGTTGCACTTGCACCGGTAAGTTGCTCTAGTGTTGGTTGTTGTAACTGTTCTTCAAAATAGTTAGTGATTACTTGTATTATCTCACAGGGGCTTCTTTTAGTGTGTGTTACTATTTGTTCGTGTAGAATACCTTAGCGTGTCGTGAATCTTCTCACACAGTGGAGGATTCAGAGCTCTGCCAGTCACGAAGGCTTCTGGGCCTGCCGCCGGTTATACTGGAGCCACCCCCGCCACCATTGAGGCGGAAGCTAGACCAACAAGGGTCTTTCGAATCAACCGGGTTACCAACCATTGAGCCCGAACAACTCCCGGAGGAATCGACCGCCAATCTTGGATTGGTTGAAACCTCAATCACTGATACTTGGCCGCAAGTGATTGTGCCAATTCAATTTTACGAATGCCTGTCAGTGCCTCACACAACTATGGCAACAATCGCTGTTACTTCCTTTGGGAATTCTTCCATTCCCATCATTGTTGCTACCACAAGAGAAGATTCTCCTAACTTTCCTTTGTCGGCAGTCCGGGCCACCATGGTCTTGGCCGAAACTACATCGCACAGTGGACCGACCCCATCTATCGCGGCGCCCACACCTCCCTTCACACCTAGTGCGACAGGCCCTCTGTTTTCATATGGTATGCCTAGTTCAGGTACAAGTCCTGCACTCACTCACTCCACTTTACAGACTTTGGGTCTGGGGGCAGGGAGCTCTAACGCTCCTCTACAAGGTCAACTTGGGGGCATTCCTGTCCCTTTCAATGCTTTTCCTTACGCTGGAGGTCATATCTCTCCTTCGTCCCCTTCGCTTGGTGGTCCGCATCAGCAGTCCGCTAGGCACCCTGCACACATGAGTTCATTTGGAGCCGGGAGTCAAGGAACACCTGCGCAAACTCAGCCGGTAGGTTTGTCATCGTTTGTTTGGAACGAGACGTTTGGTAATAAAACTTTCACATCCATGACTTTCCCATCTGGGGTCACACCCATTTTTGTACAGTCTACTCCGGCACAGGGTACTATTCCTTCTCTGGGGGCACATATACCAAGACCTTGGAACTCTCTCGAAGAAAAACGAACATAGGATGGTCCCAAACCCGAAGTTCTTGTGTGTCCACTATATGTAAGTTGTCAATTGACCTGTCATGCTTGCTAGTAGTGTGGTACTCCAGTCGAAAATTTGTGCATTCATGCACTGAATTGCACAGTTCATTTGTGCGCGTGAAGCCTGATGCACGACTGCGGAGCCGGTGATCCGCCCAATGAGCGATAAAATGGTCTGGAGAGCGAGGCTAGTAATCCTACTCACAGGTACCGAGGAAGATCTTTGATCAGTACCAGCCTCACAATACTCTTCTATCAGCTCCGAGACTTTGCTCGGCCCCACAGGAAAACTCTGAAAATTGACTAGTTCCCCTCTCCTCGAGAGGCCAGTCAAAAAGTAAATATCCTCGGTGGTGGGAACAAAGGATTTCCCCTCTATCATGAAGGCCTCTGCATCTGGGTGCCAATAATCAACCATGGCATTCAATAGCCTGGGTTGAGCACGCATAAATGGACACAAAAATAATTTTACTAAGACACATTGCGTTAGCACGGCCATAACGTTCGGATATGCAGCCACTAACTCATTGGCAACCTCGTGCTCCCTCTCCCTCCACTAAACATACATCATGCCAAAGCCACAAGGCAAAAAAGGGGGAGTTAATTATTGGTTCAATAAAATTTTCCATCGCGCGGGGGGCACCCGCGGGCTGTCGAGGCGACAGACGTGGGTACCCGCGTGCAGCTTTGGCTCTGCACGCGGGTACCCGTGGGCTGTCCCTGGAAAACCCACATTTTCCTAGGGCCGACCTCTTTGAGGTCGACGGCCACCCCCAAACCAAACTTAAACGCAATAAATTAAGTATTGAATTGCAAGATAAGGGAGTTTGTACTTACTTGGTCTGAGCAGAAGTCCGTTTCGTCCACTGTAGCTCCTGGAATCACGATCTTTGCCAAAGGGGGTCTTTTGGCTCGAGAGTCAATTTCCAAATCAACAATGGTGATAATGAGCTGCCAGCTTCTATTTATAGACTTTTTGGCCTCTTTTTGTCATTTTTTTGGGCCCCTTTATCAGTTTCTTTATACCAAAAACCATTTTGAGTGGTTCATGAGTTATATGGGAGGGATTTGATCAAGTATTGGGACGATTTTCATTGAGTTTCGAAAAATAAAAATAAAATATAGTGACGGTCCATAAAAAAAATTGTTTTCAAAAATCAACTTGAGCATATAGGGTAGGATTTCATCCCGACTGTTGCATCTCATTGCCTTTTGTTGTTATGATATAGGATCGATCCCATCTGGTTGTGGCACAGAACCATCATATCTGATCTAGAAGTGTCGCAACTTGGTGGTAGAGCTTACCAAAACATGGATGCCCTAGGTAGATCCTGGTTGCATTATGGTGTCCATGCCGTTTCTAAACAACACTATAGGCTCGGGAGTCCGTATAGTATTTCTTGAATACGAGTTTGAGCCTCATTCGCATTGGTCTTGTTCACTCTTTGTCTTACCCCCCGGACTCCCAAAACATAACGGGTCTCCTTTTAAGCCCTTTTCAGACCCTCTAAACATGAAAAGATTGCCGAGTGATCTTGTGACCCTTCACGCTNCCCAGAGTTAATTGCAAAATGGGAGGATAGAGTACGACAAAGAGGAACGAAGGTCATCAATTCAGAAATCAAGAGGGTTATTAAGGGACAATTGCCCAACATTAATATTGTTACTCAAGGAGGAGCTGATGTTGATACTCTACCTCAGATACAGAAAGAAACACATAAAGAAGATATGTATGACCCTCTAAAACAAAAGATATTATTTAAAGATGTCATAGAAATATTTCATAATATTCCTAGCACAAAGGTGCAAGAGAAACCCCCACAGCCTATTGTTTATCCTAAGATGGAGCAAGTTCCCGCTTCACCCCCTGCACCCAAAAATCCTGTAGCCATGTCAAGAGAACCTGAGCAACCTCAAAATGTAGTTGACCTCTTGATTCAATTATTCTCTAACATTCTGGGGAATGATCAACTAACAGAAAAGTTGTGCAATGCACTATACCTAGTTTTAGGGAACGTAGAACCCCTAGAGGAAAGAATAAGGGCTTATCTTCCTGAGAAGAGTACTCAGAGAGTGCAACAAAGAAAAGTACGAAACAAAAAATAATTTAGGCTAGTAGCCTAGTTAGATGAACTTGAGATTAAGGGCGTCATGTTGGATCTGGGATCTGATGTGAACATTATGGCTAAGAAGTCCTGGGAATCCTTAGGAAAACCTAGGTTGACAGATTCCCCAATTCAGTTAATAATGAAAAACCAGTATTGTATCTTCCCCATAGGAAGACTGAATACTGTGGAAATATATGTTGCGGGAGTAAAGACAGTGGCTGACTTTGAGGTCATTGCGATCATGGGAGATAAGGATCCCTACCTTGCACCACTTGGCATTGATTGGGCCTATGAAAATTATGTAGTAATCAACTTAAAGAAAGACACCATGACCTTTGAGGCTGAGGAAATCAAGGTAGTTCTACCTTTGGATCCATATGCACGACTAAGGTATACAGAAGCAAGAGACAATAATATGGAGGGAGAAGACTTGGACTAGTTTTACACTTTAATAGTAGGAACACAAAACAATTATATAAATCCTACTGTTGATGGATCAGTAAGTTGGAGAAGCATGCAGTCAGTAGATGAAGACTTAGAATTTGATTTTTATAGTTGGCAACAAGGTTCACATGATCGATTCTCAAGAAGATGCATAACTGTCAGAGAGACAAGATGGGTTGGGACCAAATTTAGAGAACACCCAGTATACGATAGCACCTCAGATCTAGACAGTTTTCTTCTCAACATGGAAGAAAATGTAGTAGAATATCAAAGAATCTCAGTAGTAGATGTAGATTTTTAGAACACCCCTGCCAGATGGTGGGCTAATCATAAATCTGTACTATGGGAATACAAAACAACCACAAAGAAAATCCACAGGTACACACCTTTCCAGTTAGTTTATGGGAAAGAGGAAGTGGTGCCTACAAAATTCATCACTCCAAGTCTGTATATTGCACAAGTCACACATATGTCAGAAGAGGAATACATTGCATAAATACTTATGGAGTTACAAGAACTTGAGGAGACCAAATTTCTAGCAGACTTCCATCAGTTGGTTGAAAAAGAAAGAAAAACATATTGGCACGACAGGCACATTAAGACTAAGGTATTTACATAAGGAGGCAAGGTGATACTCTACGATAGTCGGTACTAGAAGCATCCTGGCAAGATGCACATGCACTAATTGGGACTATTCATAATTGCAGAGATCCAACATGGTGTGCTGTGACCAGGATAGGTGAATGATGCTTGGTTGAAGCCCTACCTATCTCAAAACTGAGAAAGAGGGACTGTCACTCTAGTCCGAAGGATCTTGTACATTAGTTAGATTTTGTTTTTTTGAATTTTTTGTAAATTTAGTTAGTAAAGTCGATGTGTGCAGTGTTATGCCATGACACATTGTTCATTTTTTGTTTAAGTGTCATTTGATACAAAACTAATGACTCAGTAGTGTAGGATACAAAGCATAAGAGAATCCATTAATGAAAATCATTAATATCTCGGGGACAACCTTTATGGTCGGAGGGAGGATGTTAACCAGATCCTGAGCAATATGTTAGGGACCGAAATAGTGGTGAAGAGTCCCAGAATCGGGGTCTCACCGAGAAAACCTCTGATCCCACAACCCCTTGCATCAGCCGCTCCCCACACCCTCTCAACGGTCAAAGAAAACACTATCATCCACATCCACGATGACCCTGAGCCTCAAACATTTACGTCCACATTAATCACTAACAACCCTCCATGTTCACCACCCCAATCACCAAAACCCATCAAAACCAGTCCACCCTAGACCACAACCCCAAAGCTGATGCATCTTGATCAGTCTGAGCAAGTGGAGTGAAGACTCCCATAAATAATCAAAGAGTCATGTAAGCCGAGATCATAAGTTTATGGTCCAGACCCCAAAGCACCAAAGCAGAGCATGAAGATGAATGGTATGAATCCATACATTTAGGAACAACAACCTGAGCCTTTGGCACAATGAAAATATTCCCAAAATGAAGAGGAGTTGCATGCCCAAAGAAAACAACAAATCCCATCACCTACCAAGGGTGAGGATGCACAAGAAACCACAATGCAAGAAGTAGAAGTAACAAAAGAGTAGGAGATACCAGAGCCTCAGAGGGAACCAACATCAACACCCAAGTAGAGCGCGAAATCCGTGCGTGAAAAAATGGAGTAGGTTCTCCAAGACCCTCAACAATGTACATAACTGATGAAACTTTGCATAGCTAGAACAAAGGTTCTAACTCTTTTTCCCACAACGCTAAGGTCGAGGATCACACCAAGACCGCCAATAGAGGAGGAGGTAAAGACCTGATCAGAGCATTCAACAACCAATGGACTTCCACTAGAGACGTGAGCACCCAAATACACAACTGCTTCATATACTGACCTTATACAGTGGCCAATGACACAATTAGTTGGATTGATCAGAGAATCAACTGATCAATTAGAGAAAAGGCTCCAGGAGGCCGAGAGATCTGTCGAGGTTGCAAGGAAGGAATATTTTACTGTGAAAACATGCAGGATGTAGGAAGTGCATGACAAAATCCAATTTCAGTGAAAACTGGAAAGAGTGCAGGAAAGACTTCTCGAATCCTGGCAGAAGATTCGAAAGGTTGCGCCCTAACTACCTGAAGTTAGTGATGCATGTGATCCATAACACCAGATTGATTTGCTACAAGAAGCATGGACACAACTCGCCACCCAATATAAGCAGCTGAAATCACAATTACAACAGACCCAACAAGAGGCAAAGCAACATCCTCAGAAGCTACAAGAGAAAATGTAGAAGATAGTACTACAAGGAAACAATACTTGAGCAACACTACACAAGAATACAACGGAATGAAAAAATATTTTCAAGGAAGTCAACGACTAGATGGGCATCATCACTCAATGCAACCAAATCTTGGAGGAGGTGCGCATAAAGATCCAGGTGGTGAACGAAGAAGTTGTGGCCACAATGGAACCTATGGAGAAACAACATAATTTTGACCAAATTCAATAGTTGGACAACGAGCTGAATGCAAAAACATATTCCAAGTGGAACTTGTTGTTCGCATCCAAGACAAAGGTGGATAGCAAGGAGATAACCCAACAGTTCGTTGCAGAGGCATTGCTCCTCGCCAGGAAATTGCAGGATAAAGTGGGAAACTTTCAAGGAGTGAAACAATGAGCCTTAGAGTTGGTAGCAGAGTTGGGCTGTTAGTTTGAAGAGGTAAAAGAAGAGAAAGCACAAACAAAATATCCCAATGAAGAAGAAAAGGAGGATAAGGGAAAACAATAGATGCTCCTGGAATATGCGAAAGGACCAAGCACTTGACTCGAGGGCAAGTCAAGGATTGTGGTCGGAGCTTGTTGGGCCCTTCATTTTTGGATAAAGAATTACGCAAGTTTTGAATGAGAACGAGTTGCACAAGCATCAAAAGAGGCTGGACAACAGAACGAGAAAGAGAAATAGAAAGAAGTTACAAAAGTTAGTGCAACACCAACTAAGAAACAAACAGCTGCAACAGAACAAGGAAGCATGCAAGCTGAAATAGAAGACACAACCCAACTATATATAGGGCTGAACATAAGTGTAAAATGGTTGTTGACATTGTTTTTTTTGTTGGTTAGTTGATTACGAGTTGGTTCCGAGTTGATTGTGGGGAGTTGAGTCAAGTCGATTCTTGAGTCTGTAATGGATTTGATCTATCAGTTTTGAGAATTGGAGCTTTGCAACATGAGTCCAGAGTCAAGAGTTTGTACAATGCACTGCTGTATAATTCTAAGTCTATAATCAAAGAAATATTTTGAAGATAATATGAAGAAGGACCTAAATTTTCAAATATGATGTGTGTCTGTTTGTTTTCCTTATGCATTATAATTCTTCTTTTTGGGTTATAAGTTCTACTCGATGGTTCTGTGTTTAGATGCTTGTTTTTAATGTAAGTAGGCTCGATTCTTGCACATATATGTTTCAGATTTGTTTATGTCTCTTGCGCAAGATCAAGGATGAGTCTTGAAGGCTTTATGGATACTCTTAAGTCTTTTCCCTACCCTTCCCTATCTATCTGTCTCATCAGTGCTTCAGGTGAGGCTTCTTCTCTTCAGAGGAGATGAAAATGCCAATGCTCTAGACTACATGGTACCTTTTGTTGGCAACCTGAGAAGAACCCTAGTTTGATCAAACTTGCACCAACAATATGCATGGCCTTATCTTGGAGAAAGGCCGACAAAATTTATATGACGAAATCATAATGAATTGACAACTAGAAGTGGTTGAGAAAGACCAAAATCATATGATTAAAGTTTCTGTATGTTCCCCGTGGTAGCTCAATGTCCCATTTTGCGAAAATTCTCGTGAGAGTGCATTGAAATAGTCTCAAACAAATAGAATCATCATTAAGAGAATTGGATGAGCACCACATATAAAAAGTAGCAACATGATCAACCGTATCCTCGTCGGTCTTTCCCTCGAATTTTGGAATGTCCGAAGGAAGTTTGGTGGGGATAGGGGCCATGATGGATCATGAGGCACAAGGTCATTCACTAATATCGAAAAATATGGTAGATTAATCATGGCCAAAAAATTTATCCAAGGTTGCGGCGTCTTGGCCCATTCTCTCGAGAAATATTTCCCCAGGCTACGAGTTTCCCATAGTGTGAAACTGACTCCCTCCGGGTGGAAATATGAAGAATAGAGGTGGATTTGTCATAACAAATGTGTTTTCCATAATTGGAATGGAGGAATAAGGGGGAAAGGACATAATATATGAATTGGCTTGTCCACCCAGTTAAGTACTCCATCCAAGAGAATTGAGACTAGGATTAGACCCATAAGAAAAAGGAGGTTTGCCTCCTATTGTAGGATTCACTTGGGGAATATGAACTCCACCAAATGAGAGAGGAATATACCCCCAGGTCCAAAACTAGGATTTTGATTAGTCACTAGAATGGAGGATGAAAGTTGCAACATCATATTGGGCATACCAAAATAAAAAGGGTTAAAGACCAAAGGTATGGGATAAGAATTGTATCTCAACATACCAAAAAGATACCTGAAAGGGTTCATTGCTATCGATCAAGTAGAAACCATAGGCTAGGTAGGAGTAAGGATGGGAACCTCCAGCACTACAATCGTTGCGGCTTAAGGATTCGAAGGAATCCCACTAACCACATAAGATGTAGGATTCGAGGGACTCCCCATGTCGTTCAGACTCAACTCAGTCCCCATAAGTGGATAATCACAAGTCCGGGAGGTGGAGATATATGTACCACATCTATTAAATTTATGCCTTTTAGAAGGAAAATTCGGTAAAGACTCAAAATTCCCTGGTAATTTCAACAAATGGCAAGACCTGCGAGGAGGCTAGTCTTGCTCGATGATGACTCAAGACTCAAGATGTGAAACCAAATCCTAGGGCCAACTAACAATCAGAGAACACACCAGAATAAAGTAAAAATGGCCAAATGCACACAAACAAGATATAATAGTTGAAAAGGGGCCTCCCTCACTAGATTAGGTATGTCTCTCCCAAGAGGGGCCTATGACTCCCTTCAAAATATTAGAGGTACCAGAATTGATTATAAGGGCCCTCGTGGGATTAAAAACGTAGTCGGTCAGATTCCCCCGGAGAGGTAATCCTCCATAAAGGCTGTGTGTTTTCCAACCCTTATCTAACTCAGGGTGCCTGCAAAATAACCCATGCAAGTAACCTATGTGGCTACTTATGTCAAGCAACTAGAGCCACCGTGATATAACGAATGTGTAGGTGAACAATCGTAAGTCTGGCCCACCATATGGGAAGGGTAACAAAGCCTGAAATATTGAAAGAACCACCTCTCATGGAGGTAAAGGTACTAGAAAGACCCCGATATACGAATGAAACCACAAAAATATCTCTAACGCTAAGAAGGTATTAGAGGGCTATCTCTACAACCAACTTCACACGACCTAATGCTTAAATCCAATGTGAGTAGAGCCTCCTGATGTCACTAATTACAGAATGGGTTTCACCACTCCTTAGTCACACACATATGTTTATTTTAATCATTAGAGAAATTTACTCACAAAGTCTGATTCAAAGGTTCTATATCCTATGCTAGTTTGTGTACCCTGAGAAATAAAATTGTTTCTAATAAATTTTAGTTAATGAACGTTACTTTTAATGGATTTTTCTTACTCAAGAGGTGAGGTCATGAAACTGATGATATTATGACTTAGCATATCCAATAAATGAATATAAAAATGCCGCTAAGTCCTAATCTTAAATTCTTAAGAGATGGTAAGATTTTAAATGTAACTTTCAATGCAATTTCTACAATTTCAATAAAGTGCAATCTTTCCACATGTGTCAAAATCTATAATAAATAACAAAAGAGAAAATGACATAATGAAAAATAAACAAATGTTTTTGTATTTTCGATATAAAGAAAAGAAAATGAAAGGATTGAATAAGAACTTCACATACAGACGCCACTGCAAGCAAAAAGAGACAAGCCAAGTAGGATACCAAGAAGCAAACACTCAGACCAATGTGCAAGAATAACCAATGCAAAATATGATAAGAAAGAATACCTTCTAAAAATTCAAAAATAAGAAGGTTTCCTATCACTTTGTAAGCACTTAACAGTTAGGACAGAGACCCAAGAAGACTCACCAACCAACCAAACTCACCCAAAAAACACCAAACTCATCCAGTAAGTCTAAAGAGTTGATGTACGTGATTGTTTAAGAAAATATCACTTATGTACGGGCCCTACAGAATGACAACTCACGTATTTATGAATTTGTCAAGGGAAAAATACGTATATGTAGTAAAACATTGCCAGTGCAAGGATTAAGCCAAGAAAATTAGATGCAAAGTAAAATTAGGATGTCAAACAATTAGGAGACAAGGAAACTCAGGATAATAGAGAGAAAGTTAGGGAGAAAAACACTCCAAACCCCAAACAAAAGATCATTCCCCAGTATGGTCACCAATTTTGTTGTGAGGAAAATCTCTTTATGGCCTGGGGTAAACTGCAACAGACAAAATGACATGCAAAAATCAACTCTAATGACAGGTATTCTATATAAATGAAATTCTAACTAGACAAGGTCAAGAGCCTACGTTGTCCAGACATTCAATGAAGACCACCGCTGAGCACACAACTCAAAGATGTATACCTGCAACTTGTCCTGAAAAACCAAGATACACAAGAATATGGTGACAATATATAATGTTAGCATATATATTAGCATAATCCATTAACATACATGAAAAATACACCCATGGAATAATAATTCAAATATTTGCAAGATATCAATTGGACGAGAAAAAAATATTTCTATTAAAATAATAAACATAAGTATATAGGTGACAAACTTAAGTTACGAAACTTCTCGGAACCGAGAAACTAAGTCCCTCCAGCTGGGCCTTCGCCACCTCAATCCTCCACCAAAGGCAAGCTCATATAAAGGAGAAAATGCAGTTCTCCATCACAAAGAAGGAAGATCTTGGGGGCTGAACAATGAGTTCATACTTTCAAGGATAAAGGGATGAATATTCAATAGGAAGTGAAATTTCTCTAGAGTATCTGTGCTCTGAAGAGTTGAATTTTCTCCTCTTCCATGGTTTGGATATGGCTCTGATATGGAAGGTCAAGGATCATGGATCTCATGATGTGACATAGAAACCCGACATAATTTTTAATTTTGAGCACCAAACCTGATGTACATGGGCTATAGTGGAGCAACCTATGTATACGCTTGTTATATAACTGGTAGGGCACGTATATGTGGAAACATGTGTTTTTTTGGATCTAGAAGGTAAAAAACAGAACTTCAAGTCTGCATAGGGAAATGTAAAGGCCATCCAAGTAAGTTGCATGGGGTGAGGCAAAATTTGCTATAACAGATGGACAAAAACTTCATTTTTTTAGTGTTAGAAGAATAATCATAGCTACAACATAACACATAAAATTTGAAAATAAAAGTTTTTGGGTCTTTTGTTATCAAACCATGAAAGTTGGGAAGTGATAAAGGTGGTATCTTCTTCATTTGGACTACAACTTTTGGATCCAAAATTGGAAATCCAAATTCATCCTCAACAACTGATGTACATGTTCCCTCTTGTCTTTCTTCTCTTTCTGTTTTTTCTTGTTGTTATTCCTCTCCACCTCTAGGTCCTCTTACTTCTTCTCGGTAACAAAATATTCTAGACATGTTTTTTTCTTGGAGATGTATAGATTCCTTTGATGAAACAAATAATTCTGGTTCTTCAATAGGGTTTTCTGAAAGTACAATTTTAGGATGGTAACTAAGTAATTATTCCTCCTGAGATTTGGCTAGAAGTATGAAATCTTGTTGTGAGGTTGTTGGAACTTTTACTGATTTAGATATGGCTTCTCCAAGTTTACCTTTTTTTTTTTTTTTTTTTTGTAGTCATAATTCTTCTTGATCATCATCCTCTTGTAGTTCTACCTACATATGGGTTAGCTAATGGTGTGGTTCTTATAGTACCACGTGATGGAGTGGGTAAATTTGTGTTTGTTGTACTCCTACCACTAGTAAATATACCTCTATTATCTCTATGCCTATTCATGAATTATACTTAACATGATTTAAATGGTTGAAAAGAGACTCGCTACAACTCTACTTATAGAGAATGCACAAATTCTTACCTGTCTTGTTCTCGTCTCTCTTCCCACGCATTAATTCATATGTGTATTTAAAATAAAGAAAAACTAAATGCCTCTTTACACTTCCCTAGCCCAAAAATGTTAGCCAATTCAATTAGATGATTTTTTCTACATTAAATAATCAACCCGGGGATTGTAAACTAATGAAGTGCAATGAAAAATATATGCAAGTACTAGTTTTCTAATCTATCTAATTATGCATAAGGAAAAAAATTGTCCATTGCCTTGGCTGCAGAAACATGGTTTTGTTAAGCTACAAAAAGAACATAGCATTTTAGAATGATGCAGAAACAGATTTATAAAGACACAAAGATAATTCCAAACACTTAGGATCATCAACTAATCGACAGTTAATGACAATATTTTATTCATCTAAGGCAATGTGAGTTCCTATTATAAAAATAAAAATCAATTATTCAATTGATTTATGTTGTGTTAGTTATATTGTGTAAACAAAAATAAATAAACTTGCATAAAAGGAATGAATAGAAATATAAAATATCACAACTAAATAAGAAAACAATACCAATAGTAAAGTAACTAAATAACATTCTCCTCCTAAAGGGGCCCTCCTATCTCAAGGAACGATACTTATAAACATCATATGAGACTTAAGCTTTAAAAGCAACAAATATGTAACTCACATAAAGATACAATAACCAAAACTTATATTAATTTGAACAACAATACGATTACAACTATATGATATTAAGAAGTGTGTGTCTCTCTAAAGGTCTGATTACACATATTTATATAATGCATATAATATCGCATAGATCCAAACTACAAAGATCTCAAAAACTATTTACAACAAATCACACATGCGTATATGAAAAATCAGATCTAACAATATTCATGGATGTATGGAATAAGCTTGGTCATCCACATATTGGATAAATTCATGATAGAATGTATGGAATTCTCAAATGTGGTCTCGTTCCTTTCTCATATTGATTCAATGAAAAAATAACTTGTGCAACTATACCACATGTACATGTTTGACTTTACTTATGCACTGATATGGANGGATAGCAAGGAGATAACCCAACAGTTCGTTGCAGAGGCATTGCTCCTCGCCAGGAAATTGCAGGATAAAGTGGGAAACTTTCAAGGAGTGAAACAATGAGCCTTAGAGTTGGTAGCAGAGTTGGGCTGTTAGTTTGAAGAGGTAAAAGAAGAGAAAGCACAAACAAAATATCCCAATGAAGAAGAAAAGGAGGATAAGGGAAAACAATAGATGCTCCTGGAATATGCGAAAGGACCAAGCACTTGACTCGAGGGCAAGTCAAGGATTGTGGTCGGAGCTTGTTGGGCCCTTCATTTTTGGATAAAGAATTACGCAAGTTTTGAATGAGAACGAGTTGCACAAGCATCAAAAGAGGCTGGACAACAGAACGAGAAAGAGAAATAGAAAGAAGTTACAAAAGTTAGTGCAACACCAACTAAGAAACAAACAGCTGCAACAGAACAAGGAAGCATGCAAGCTGAAATAGAAGACACAACCCAACTATATATAGGGCTGAACATAAGTGTAAAATGGTTGTTGACATTGTTTTTTTTGTTGGTTAGTTGATTACGAGTTGGTTCCGAGTTGATTGTGGGGAGTTGAGTCAAGTCGATTCTTGAGTCTGTAATGGATTTGATCTATCAGTTTTGAGAATTGGAGCTTTGCAACATGAGTCCAGAGTCAAGAGTTTGTACAATGCACTGCTGTATAATTCTAAGTCTATAATCAAAGAAATATTTTGAAGATAATATGAAGAAGGACCTAAATTTTCAAATATGATGTGTGTCTGTTTGTTTTCCTTATGCATTATAATTCTTCTTTTTGGGTTATAAGTTCTACTCGATGGTTCTGTGTTTAGATGCTTGTTTTTAATGTAAGTAGGCTCGATTCTTGCACATATATGTTTCAGATTTGTTTATGTCTCTTGCGCAAGATCAAGGATGAGTCTTGAAGGCTTTATGGATACTCTTAAGTCTTTTCCCTACCCTTCCCTATCTATCTGTCTCATCAGTGCTTCAGGTGAGGCTTCTTCTCTTCAGAGGAGATGAAAATGCCAATGCTCTAGACTACATGGTACCTTTTGTTGGCAACCTGAGAAGAACCCTAGTTTGATCAAACTTGCACCAACAATATGCATGGCCTTATCTTGGAGAAAGGCCGACAAAATTTATATGACGAAATCATAATGAATTGACAACTAGAAGTGGTTGAGAAAGACCAAAATCATATGATTAAAGTTTCTGTATGTTCCCCGTGGTAGCTCAATGTCCCATTTTGCGAAAATTCTCGTGAGAGTGCATTGAAATAGTCTCAAACAAATAGAATCATCATTAAGAGAATTGGATGAGCACCACATATAAAAAGTAGCAACATGATCAACCGTATCCTCGTCGGTCTTTCCCTCGAATTTTGGAATGTCCGAAGGAAGTTTGGTGGGGATAGGGGCCATGATGGATCATGAGGCACAAGGTCATTCACTAATATCGAAAAATATGGTAGATTAATCATGGCCAAAAAATTTATCCAAGGTTGCGGCGTCTTGGCCCATTCTCTCGAGAAATATTTCCCCAGGCTACGAGTTTCCCATAGTGTGAAACTGACTCCCTCCGGGTGGAAATATGAAGAATAGAGGTGGATTTGTCATAACAAATGTGTTTTCCATAATTGGAATGGAGGAATAAGGGGGAAAGGACATAATATATGAATTGGCTTGTCCACCCAGTTAAGTACTCCATCCAAGAGAATTGAGACTAGGATTAGACCCATAAGAAAAAGGAGGTTTGCCTCCTATTGTAGGATTCACTTGGGGAATATGAACTCCACCAAATGAGAGAGGAATATACCCCCAGGTCCAAAACTAGGATTTTGATTAGTCACTAGAATGGAGGATGAAAGTTGCAACATCATATTGGGCATACCAAAATAAAAAGGGTTAAAGACCAAAGGTATGGGATAAGAATTGTATCTCAACATACCAAAAAGATACCTGAAAGGGTTCATTGCTATCGATCAAGTAGAAACCATAGGCTAGGTAGGAGTAAGGATGGGAACCTCCAGCACTACAATCGTTGCGGCTTAAGGATTCGAAGGAATCCCACTAACCACATAAGATGTAGGATTCGAGGGACTCCCCATGTCGTTCGGACTCAACTCAGTCCCCATAAGTGGATAATCACAAGTCTGGTAGGTGGAGATATATGTACCACATCTATTAACTTTATGCCTTTTAGAAGGAAAATTCGGTAAAGACTCAAAATTCTGTGGTAATTTCAACAAATGGCAAGACCTGCGAGGAGGCTGGTCTTGCAGGATGATGACTCAAGACTCAATATGTGAAACCAAATCCTAGGGCCAACTAACAATCAGAGAGCACACCAAAATAAAGTAAAAATGGCCAAATGCACACAAACAAGATATAATAGTTGAAAAGGGGCCTCCCTCACTAGATTAGGTATGCCTCTCCCAAGAGGGGCCTATGACTCCCTTCAAAATATTGGAGGTACCAAAATTGATTATAAGGGCCCTCGTGGGATTAAAAACGTAGTCGGTCAGATTCCCCTGGAGAGGTAATCCTCCATAAAGGCTATGTGTTTTCCAACCCTTATCTAACTCAGGGTGCCTGCAAAATAACCCATGCAAGTAACCTATGTGGCTACTTATGTCAAGCAACTAGAGCCACCATGATATAACGAATGTGTAGGTGAACAATCGTAAGTCTGGCCCACCATATGGGAAGGGTAGCAAAGCTTGAAATATTGAAAGAACCACCTCTCATGGAGGTAAAGGTACTAGAAATACCCCAATATACGAATGAAACCACAAAAATATCTCTAACGCTAAGAAGGTATTAGAGGGCTATCTCTACAACCAACTTCACACGACCTCATGCTTAAATCCAATGTGAGTAGAGCCTCCTGATGTCACTAATTACATAATGGGTTTCACCACTCCTTAGTCACACACATATGTTTATTTTAATCATTAGAGAAATTTACTCACAAAGTCTGATTCAAAGGTTCTATATCCTATGCTAGTTTGTGTACCCTGAGAAATAAAATTGTTTCTAATAAATTTTAGTTAATGAACGTTACTTTTAATGGATTTTTCTTACTCAAGAGGTGAGGTCATGAAACTGATGATATTATGACTTAGCATATCCAATAAATGAATATAAAAATGCCGCTAAGTCCTAATCTTAAATTCTTAAGAGATGGTAAGATTTTAAATGTAACTTTCAATGCAATTTCTACAATTTCAATAAAGTGCAATCTTTCCACATGTGTCAAAATCTATAATAAATAACAAAAGAGAAAATGACATAATGAAAAATAAACAAATGTTTTTGTATTTTCGATATAAAGAAAAGAAAATGAAAGGATTGAATAAGAACTTCACATACAGACGCCACTGCAAGCAAAAAGAGACAAGCCAAGTAGGATACCAAGAAGCAAACACTCAGACCAATGTGCAAGAATAACCAATGCAAAATATGATAAGAAAGAATACCTTCTAAAAATTCAAAAATAAGAAGGTTTCCTATCACTTTGTAAGCACTTAACAGTTAGGACAGAGACCCAAGAAGACTCACCAACCAACCAAACTCACCCAAAAAACACCAAACTCATCCAGTAAGTCTAAAGAGTTGATGTACGTGATTGTTTAAGAAAATATCACTTATGTACGGGCCCTACAGAATGACAACTCACGTATTTATGAATTTGTCAAGGGAAAAATACGTATATGTAGTAAAACATTGCCAGTGCAAGGATTAAGCCAAGAAAATTAGATGCAAAGTAAAATTAGGATGTCAAACAATTAGGAGACAAGGAAACTCAGGATAATAGAGAGAAAGTTAGGGAGAAAAACACTCCAAACCCCAAACAAAAGATCATTCCCCAGTATGGTCACCAATTTTGTTGTGAGGAAAATCTCTTTATGGCCTGGGGTAAACTGCAACAGACAAAATGACATGCAAAAATCAACTCTAATGACAGGTATTCTATATAAATGAAATTCTAACTAGACAAGGTCAAGAGCCTACGTTGTCCAGACATTCAATGAAGACCACCGCTGAGCACACAACTCAAAGATGTATACCTGCAACTTGTCCTGAAAAACCAAGATACACAAGAATATGGTGACAATATATAATGTTAGCATATATATTAGCATAATCCATTAACATACATGAAAAATACACCCATGGAATAATAATTCAAATATTTGCAAGATATCAATTGGACGAGAAAAAAATATTTCTATTAAAATAATAAACATAAGTATATAGGTGACAAACTTAAGTTACGAAACTTCTCGGAACCGAGAAACTAAGTCCCTCCAGCTGGGCCTTCGCCACCTCAATCCTCCACCAAAGGCAAGCTCATATAAAGGAGAAAATGCAGTTCTCCATCACAAAGAAGGAAGATCTTGGGGGCTGAACAATGAGTTCATACTTTCAAGGATAAAGGGATGAATATTCAATAGGAAGTGAAATTTCTCTAGAGTATCTGTGCTCTGAAGAGTTGAATTTTCTCCTCTTCCATGGTTTGGATATGGCTCTGATATGGAAGGTCAAGGATCATGGATCTCATGATGTGACATAGAAACCCGACATAATTTTTAATTTTGAGCACCAAACCTGATGTACATGGGCTATAGTGGAGCAACCTATGTATACGCTTGTTATATAACTGGTAGGGCACGTATATGTGGAAACATGTGTTTTTTTGGATCTAGAAGGTAAAAAACAGAACTTCAAGTCTGCATAGGGAAATGTAAAGGCCATCCAAGTAAGTTGCATGGGGTGAGGCAAAATTTGCTATAACAGATGGACAAAAACTTCATTTTTTTAGTGTTAGAAGAATAATCATAGCTACAACATAACACATAAAATTTGAAAATAAAAGTTTTTGGGTCTTTTGTTATCAAACCATGAAAGTTGGGAAGTGATAAAGGTGGTATCTTCTTCATTTGGACTACAACTTTTGGATCCAAAATTGGAAATCCAAATTCATCCTCAACAACTGATGTACATGTTCCCTCTTGTCTTTCTTCTCTTTCTGTTTTTTCTTGTTGTTATTCCTCTCCACCTCTAGGTCCTCTTACTTCTTCTCGGTAACAAAATATTCTAGACATGTTTTTTTCTTGGAGATGTATAGATTCCTTTGATGAAACAAATAATTCTGGTTCTTCAATAGGGTTTTCTGAAAGTACAATTTTAGGATGGTAACTAAGTAATTATTCCTCCTGAGATTTGGCTAGAAGTATGAAATCTTGTTGTGAGGTTGTTGGAACTTTTACTGATTTAGATATGGCTTCTCCAAGTTTACCTTTTTTTTTTTTTTTTTTTTGTAGTCATAATTCTTCTTGATCATCATCCTCTTGTAGTTCTACCTACATATGGGTTAGCTAATGGTGTGGTTCTTATAGTACCACGTGATGGAGTGGGTAAATTTGTGTTTGTTGTACTCCTACCACTAGTAAATATACCTCTATTATCTCTATGCCTATTCATGAATTATACTTAACATGATTTAAATGGTTGAAAAGAGACTCGCTACAACTCTACTTATAGAGAATGCACAAATTCTTACCTGTCTTGTTCTCGTCTCTCTTCCCACGCATTAATTCATATGTGTATTTAAAATAAAGAAAAACTAAATGCCTCTTTACACTTCCCTAGCCCAAAAATGTTAGCCAATTCAATTAGATGATTTTTTCTACATTAAATAATCAACCCGGGGATTGTAAACTAATGAAGTGCAATGAAAAATATATGCAAGTACTAGTTTTCTAATCTATCTAATTATGCATAAGGAAAAAAATTGTCCATTGCCTTGGCTGCAGAAACATGGTTTTGTTAAGCTACAAAAAGAACATAGCATTTTAGAATGATGCAGAAACAGATTTATAAAGACACAAAGATAATTCCAAACACTTAGGATCATCAACTAATCGACAGTTAATGACAATATTTTATTCATCTAAGGCAATGTGAGTTCCTATTATAAAAATAAAAATCAATTATTCAATTGATTTATGTTGTGTTAGTTATATTGTGTAAACAAAAATAAATAAACTTGCATAAAAGGAATGAATAGAAATATAAAATATCACAACTAAATAAGAAAACAATACCAATAGTAAAGTAACTAAATAACATTCTCCTCCTAAAGGGGCCCTCCTATCTCAAGGAACGATACTTATAAACATCATATGAGACTTAAGCTTTAAAAGCAACAAATATGTAACTCACATAAAGATACAATAACCAAAACTTATATTAATTTGAACAACAATACGATTACAACTATATGATATTAAGAAGTGTGTGTCTCTCTAAAGGTCTGATTACACATATTTATATAATGCATATAATATCGCATAGATCCAAACTACAAAGATCTCAAAAACTATTTACAACAAATCACACATGCGTATATGAAAAATCAGATCTAACAATATTCATGGATGTATGGAATAAGCTTGGTCATCCACATATTGGATAAATTCATGATAGAATGTATGGAATTCTCAAATGTGGTCTCGTTCCTTTCTCATATTGATTCAATGAAAAAATAACTTGTGCAACTATACCACATGTACATGTTTGACTTTACTTATGCACTGATATGGA
>JZKD02S1655013.1:75601-90984 GCA_000966675.3 Picea glauca
CTCCAGAACAGTGATCCCGTAAAAAAATTTCGTTTTAGGGATAGTGGGACCTGCTGGTTCTGGTTGCTCACACATAATCTTTTTCTATTTATTCCCAGGCAAAAATATATCGTGATAAACCCCTTGAAGGAAAAGAGAAAAATCACCCTCCACAACCATAGCAGGCATGCTATGACACTCTACTTCAACCCGATACCCAGGTAAGCCATCTACTATAGACTACATATGCTCTATAAACTCATAATTTACACAAGAGGCATGTTGATCGTTATGAACATCTAAAAGAACAGGTGCATCTCAAATAATGTCAGATGCTTCAGTTCTAGGGATAACACAATTAATATCATTCAACACCTCTATTTTTTCATGGCAAATTCTTTCCTCCACAGTAAAGGCTTTATCATGGACATGGTCTTCAGGGCCAGTAGAGGCTTCATGAAGCAAAGAAAACTCCTCACAACAGTTTTCGAACAAACAATCAGCTGGATAGTAGTATGTATGAAAACCTGTTAAAGAGAGGATGCTTGCAGTGGGAATAGACTGACACCATTCAAGAGCAGCTCCCTTCAATGAATACCTAAATAGCTTAATCTGGACATCTTCATGCATGATATTAAGTCGATGAATAACCTCATGAAAGTCCAGTAAATGCTCATCTAGTGCCTCCCAACTCTTTGCGCGAAATTCAGGGAGGAAATTTTCCCATATGTCTCTATCAGGAAGTGCATTAGGAAAACCAACTATCTAGGTAAAGTCACAGAAAGTAAACCTTTTAGCTAAGATTTTCTCCATATCGAACCAGTGGAGTCGCTGATTGATCCTTGAATCATGGAGTCGCCAGGTGAAAGATTTACAACTTTGAATGTGTCTGGTCCTTGTTCACCATCAAAGGCCAGATATTAACGTTGTTGTTACCACAGGAAGCTTCTCAGGCTGAGAAAGCATCTGCTGAAACCTTCTCAAGAAAGCTCCTTAGGGTCAGCTTTCAGGTGTGCTAACAATAGCTACAACTGAAACAATGAAGTGGAAACAATGGAGTCACCACAATGGAGTCACCAGGTGCACAGTAGCAATCTTTAAGGGCTCTGATGTATGATGCACCTTCAGAATCAGAGGCTCAATGTCGTTTTTCCCAGGGAAAATCTTCAACTTCTTCCCTGGAAATGACGCCAGAAATGTTAGCGTCAGAAGTTACTCCTGGATTGCTTATAGGAGAAGAGCCCAACACCCATCATTTTTATGTCATGATTTGTTTAATGGGGTGATCGGATGGGTAAAGACTCAGGAAGATATAGCTTTAACTCAGGAAACTGGGCCTGGTATGTAGAAAGCAAGGGAGGTATTGATCCAACTTCCGTCAGTAAATGGATTAAAGGGTGGTAGATGGAAGACTTGTGAGAAGGGCGAGCAATACTGCCTTGGGCGACAGGGCTTCGAAAGCTTGAGGATGAAAAAATCATAAGCCAAGATCCTCTTGGTTCAGAGCTTCAAGGGGCTAAGGGGTGACTTGACTGGATCCTCCAATTCCAAGTCATTCAACGCTAAGAAAATCACAGGAACCAATTAGAAACAATGCAACTGTTACAATGATCCAACCTACATCATCCTATAATGGCTACAACTCGACTGGATCCTCCAATTCCAAGCTGTTCTAACACACTAAACAAAGAGATGGAAAAGAGGCTGACATCCATAAAGTAAGAAGTCTCAAATGCCCTTTACATTAACCAGAGCGACCAACGCTTCATAAAAACTTTACAATCGGGAGCCTTGCTCAACCATCGATCCATTACAAAATACAAAGATTAAGTCTATATACTTAGAAAAATTCACCTCACAGAGGTGCGCCCAGTCATCCCGAGCTTGGTGTCCCTTCAGCCAAATTCGGACGGGTATCCTTTGTCAGATGCCACCTTAACTATGCATGGCTCCTGTAAGGGGAGTAGTTGAGCCAGTAAATGCTGATTTAGCATGTGCAGACCTCCTTTGGCTAGTTGAGGACTCGACATGGCTTCTTTGAAAAATTGGGTACACAGGACCCCCTTGAGAAGACCGCTTGCTAGACCCTCCATACCTTACACTTAATGCATAAGGAGAGGTTTCAACCACACATTATCACCTTCATTTACTCCAAGTGGAAACCAAGAGTGAGATCATATCAGATGGCACTGGGAGATCGTGATGATCCTTTCGACGACTGGACTCAACGCCTTTGGACCCCTTTGCATAACTCTTTTATTTCCCAAGTGTCCATGGGCCGTGACCCTGTGTTTATTCCCATAGGCACTTTTGGCATTCGCGAATAGGAAGGAGATGATCATTGCTTATCATATTCGCGATGAGTGAAACACCAAGATGGATTAATCGGGTGCCATGCGTCCATCTCGGATATGACAGTCCCAAACTCACTCGGCGATACTGTGGGCCCAGGTCCTGGACACTCCTGGCACCTCGCGCATCGGAAAATGATGGAGCTACTCTTTGTTCCTTGAAATCACGATGGACGAAACGATGAGGAACCTAATCATGCGCCAGATGTCTCCTGTGGATGGACGACTGAGATTTATCCATGATACCGCGGGCCCCACTTTGGGCGCTTTCGGCGCTTCGGGGTTCGGGGTTTCGAGATGCAGAATGATATGGAACTTTCCTCCTTCGAACTCACAACTACCGAAAGATGATGTGACCAGATCACACGCCACATATTATTTGGATGGATGGCTTCTATCCTTTTCTTCATGTAATGTGGGTGCTATCTATAGTGCTAACCTCGACGCAACTTCGCTAACTGCGATTTCTCGCCAACCGTTGATCTGCCCCTATGGGTGGATCCTGACCATCGACAATATAATGTTGCCCACTTACTTGCCTGGAGGTCGAAAAAAAGGTTTTTTCGTGCTGTGCTTGGGCGCTTCTCTCGCCACTCGTAGAACTGAACGCTCTTGAGCCCCAGACAAGAAATGTTACTAACACCTTCCAAAAGAGGTGTGCATAGTTTGTGCTAACCAGGATAAGCTCGCAACATTTAAATTTAGTGATTTTAACCTTATATATCATAAGGTTTACATCATGTTAGCCCCGCATAAGTACTTAACCAGAACCAAAGGAAAGAATTCTAAGATTTTCCTGTAGTCATGGACCCAGAACTTTGCGCAATCCAGACTGTTTAATGTAATGAAGATCCCACACTTCGACAGACACTAGGAAGTCAATGCATGCGTGAAGTTTCTACTGTCCTGCTACCACGAAGGATACTTATGGTTGGACCGCCACATCACTGTGGATCTGACCTTGATCAATTGGATCACAGGCCTTAGTATGCAAGGCCCTGACCCACATGATTTTTACCTTGGAAAGACCTCAGACTGAGCACTAGTGCAGAGGATAAAAGAAACTTATGGCGATGTCAAGAAAGGCACACGAGGCTACAAGGTAGCCTCTATCCAGAGTGGTGTAGTGTGCCTTTCCTGCCAGCTGATCACAGGCAAGATAGTTTTCAAGAACATACCAACAAAAATGACTGGATTCGTAGTCAACCTCGCAGGGAAGTGCATCGAGGGACTACAAATGAACTGGGCATAGTACCTTGTAAACCAACTAGATCTTGATTACAGAGAAGTGCAATACCAAGGGAACGAGTTCCACTTTAGTTGGTTGCTCATACTAATCGCTTTCATCACCTGGGAGCTACCAGAAGGTGCCACTTTTCCGGAGATCAAACCCTTCGAACCACTGGCCACGAAGTTTTGTACGCTGTGGTACTCCAATGACATGAATAGGGAGTGGTAGTCCAATGCCGTATTCCATGCTTATTACAAGCAATTGAAGAATGAAATCTAGTCTACACCACGCCTCACCCCAAACACACTTCATAGGTTTAGACCTTTGATAAAATTCAGCGTAGACTCCCACTTCACCTATATCACAACGTGCATTAATGAGCACAAACAATAGATCTAGTCGTACTACAAGTTGACAGAAGAAGACTTGGAGCATATTACCAAGGAATGGTCAGCGAACCTCCTTGTTGCAACGGGCCCCGCATAAATGTCTGACGTGGAAAGCCCTGAAGCTATGTCGGATACACCTGGACCAAGCAAGACTATGAAGGATGATGAAGTTCAAGATATACATAGCACATCCACGAGACTACTTCAATCTCACCTGTGTAGGGAGATAATGGTGAAGAACTAGGTGGCACATGGGTTGAGAAAAACAAAGGCGAGGTTACTCTTCCTAGAGAGGAGGAGGATCCCACTAAGAAAAGGAAGATTACCCCACCAAAGCCCTCATCCCGAAAGAAAACCAAGGCCACTCGGACTACATTTAAGACTACCCTCACATCAGATGACTTCAACTTCTTAATCGCTGCGCTAAATGATGCTTCACTAGAGATCGCAGAAAAGTAAGAAGCAAAGAAGGAGGAGGTATTCCGCCAAATCAAGGGTGAACTTCAAGAAGTGCAGCAGGCACTCTAGTCTAGCTGAGTAGTTTCTACTGCACCCTCGACAATTGGAATAGCAGGAACATGCGATGAGCCTACCCAATTACACCAGCTCACCGAGAAAGTCAAATATCACCTTCAACGATCTCAAGAAGACACAATGCAAGAGACCTAGGATTTAACACAAGTAGAGAGAGCACTTGTAGAACAACAGAGTAAGGAAGAATGGGAAAATCTTGCCGTGCAAGTGAAGTGGGATGAGCAAAAAGAACAGCTACAACAGAGCAAGGACCAGTTTCTAGAAGAGAAACTTGAAGTACAGGAAAGGGTTCATAGAGCACTTTTCTCTATGATGGTCATAGAAGTGAAGATTGAAGAACGTGTCCCAAAAGAGGTGGCACAACTAGAAGAAGTAAACCAACAAATTCAGCAGCACATTACAGATATGGAACTTCGTACCATGCCTAAGAATCCTCAAGAAATAAGGGATCTAAGGGAGGCAACATCCCACAGCGCAGTTGGCCGATTAAAAACTTTTTCCTTTGAATGCAAGCAAATGAGCGCTAGAAGCACCTAGACTTATGAGAACCTCACAAAGAATCAAGAGTTTCAAGCATTGGAGGCACAACTCCAAGAGGAAAATCATCATGCAGATACGCTATAGGTGCAACTGAAGGCCTTGACCCCAGTCGAAAGAATGAAGAGATTTGCAGAACAATGCTTCGCCCAAAAACAGGAACACATGCTGCAAAGTAAAGTGATGGAAGTCTCCCAATGACTTCAACCAATCAAAGAAAAGGCATTCCATCTTTTCACTGAAGTTGAAATCTAGGGAACTGGGCTTGAACAGGTTTTCATTACCGTAGAACAATGCCTGGAAGGGCCAATAAATGACGCAGTGACCCAGGAATTCACTGAGAAAGAGGTTGTCGCACTGCATCAGGTCATAGTAGTTTGAGCCAAGCTCAAGGCATTTGAAGCATAATTGATCATACCAGAGTGACTCAGGATGGGTCATAGGTGAGTGTTGGGGGCCTGTTGGCCCTTGACCAAGTTTTGAGGAACACTTGGTCATATTTGACCCTTTTTGGACTTCAAAATCTTTTCAAATATGGAGCGCAATGCGAAGCGGAGATCGTGGAAGCTAGACCCCTTTCTTGGGTCCTTTTTGGGTTTTTGGGGATAATGTAATGGGTATGGGATGTAGGCCCATGGGTTTACCCATGTTTAGGCCTATTTTGTAAAGTATAAATAAGTAGCTAGATAATGTTAGAAGGGAGGAGAAGATAAGCTAAGTGCTACTAAAGGCTTTGTGTATATTGTGTGACCGACTTGCAAAGTTGAGTGCAATTGCCGAGTGCACAGATTGTAAGAAGGCTTTGTGCTAGATCTACTCAGGGAAGGAGGATCTAGCGAGGTGCATGCAGATCTCCTGTCCTATGCGGAGCACAAGTTTGAGCTCTGTGTTGTAACCCAATTGACCAAATCTAATAAATAAGAATAAGACTTTGGGGACGTAGCCCTAAGGTGGGGGTGAACCATGGTAACTCTGTGTGTTGGTCTCTTTCCATGTGTTGTGCTTTGATATGATTATGCTATGCACTTTGCTATGATATAATTAGATAGATCCACTTTTCTTTGTGCTTCTTAGATGCATGGGTGTATATTTGACATATATAAAAGTGTTGAGTGATAAACCTATTTTGCTGTTGCTAAGCACTAACTTAGCCTAGATCTAAGTGAATGCTGCAGTGCTCAGTGCCATCCGCAGAGTGCCATGAGGGTTAAATACCGATGAATGATCTATGCTGAGATGTTTTCTAAGAGTTAGAATCACAGATCTATGTCCCAGCTAAGGTTGCAGACACCTGATTCTTGCAACCACCCCTGCCTCTACCTCGGGTGAGACTTCATCTGCTTCACAGGTGTTTCTGAAAGGGCCGACAGTTAGGGTTTTGTTGGTGTACTGTTGAAGCGTTGAACTCTGGGTCTGCCCCTGTGCCAACAGAAAGATAGATATTTGAGGGGGAAATAAAAGACTTCAAAGGAGATGAATGGTCTTCATCAAAGAAAATACCATAAATCAAAGAATATGGCATGCCTCAGGCATTTGATCAGTCTACATCGCCAACAGAAGGAAAAGAGGTAAGAAAACTCATGGAATTTTTGTGCACTTGTGTTAAGTTGATTCAAGATAAAAGCACTGTACCAGAATTACAAGATGTTATCAAGCAGTATGAGATAGGAAAGATAGTCTCCTTACTGAATAGGGAAATGCACCAAATTGGGAAAAGGAGAAGGACAAATAAAGAATTACGCTTGAATGCTCAAATAGGAGAATATGATATAGACTATGTGGTCCTCGACTTAGGATCAGAGGTCAATGTCATGAAGAAGCAAACCTAGGCACTGATGGGAAAACTAAAGTTGATCTATTCCCCTATCAGGGTTAGAATGGCTAATTAGTAAGCTTTCAGCCCATTTGGATGATTGGAGCATGTCCTCATGGAGATCAATGGAGTTAGAACCTTTGCAGATTTTGAAGTAATTGAAATTGTTGATGGAAAATGCCTTATCCTAAATTATTAGGAATTGATTGGGCCTTCAACAATTCTACTGTTGTTGATCTAAAGAAGAGACACATGACATATGAAAGAGATGGCCTTAGGGTCATTGCACCTTTAGATCCAGATGAGGGTCCTCAATACACAGATCCTATCAGAGAAGAAGACCACGCATACGAACTGGAAATTATCTACAAACTAACAGCCAGACAACAAGATTATATCAATCCTAAAACTAATGGGAATCTGAGTTGGTGAAGCAACAACACATGTTCTTCAGACTCAGAAGAAGCATTGGAGAACTAGTAGAACTAGATGTATGAAGTCTCTACTAGAAGATGTTTTAGACTAGCTAGAGAGGTTCACCAGATCGACACAACAGTGAGTAACTTACCCACATTTGATGGGCTGAAACCTTTAGAAAACTTCTTATCAAAGTTTGAGACAAGTGTACCAACACAACAAAGGTTGTTGGAAATGCATGAGGCCATGAAAGCCACACCAGTAAGATGGTGTAGGATGCACAAAGGAAACATCACAGATTGGACACAATGTCGAACTTTGATGACAACGCGGTTCTCATCACAAGTAGGAAGCTTCGAAGTGAGGTACATAGGTTGAATTTTCCCAAAGGACCATGTGCGAAGCTGCAAAGAGGCCTGGAGTGACATTCCTTGAGAAGAATGGGTGCACAGATTCATTAACACGCTGGACATGATCCCTATCAACTGGTAGCTTCAAGCGGAGCTGTGCCTCGTCACTTCAGATTGGGAAGGTATGATCCATAATTTTGTAACCACATTTTTGTTTGAAAGTGAATTTCCTTCAGTAGACCAAGCATTACAGATTGTGAGACAGAAAGTATTTAAGGAGGCATTTGACTTCCCTTTGGAGCAAGAAGAAGATGAATGGACCGTGACATTCCAGATATTGCAAGGATGTTAGAACATTAATGCTGATGAAGATGATGATCTGAGGAAGGTAAACATCACTGAGGTAGAAGGCCACATAAATGTGGAAGGACCAGGATTTGAGCTGCCATTCATAGGACAACTGATCAAAATAAAGAAAGTCAATATTGGGACATAGGAGACACAAAATCTTGCCAATGTCAGAGATTATTGGGATGATGCTACCATTGACAAGATTATAGAGTTATTGCATGAATATCAAGACTTTTTCTCGACCAAGTTCACTGATATGAAGGAAATCAAAGGGCCTAGGGTGATATTAGAATACCTTTGAAATCAGATGTGAAGCCAGTCAAGAAAATACCTTACAAACTGAACCCAAAATACAAGGAAAAAGTGAAGATTAAGCTCGACAGAATGCTGGAAGTAGGGCTTATTGGACCTGTCGAAGAGTTAGAGTGGATTAGCCTATGGTGGTACAAGAGAAGAAGACATGAGAAATTAGGATCTGTGTGGACCTCAGAAAGTTGAATGATGCCCGTCTGCATGACCCTTTCCCTACACCATTCACAGACAAAGTGTTGGATAATGTGGGAGGCCAGGAAGTATATTCTTTTACAGACGGCTTTTAGAGATACCATCAGATCCGCATTACCAGGGAGGACCTACATAAGATTATGTTTACCACATAATGGGGATCCTACCAATATACAATAATGGAATTTGGATTGAAGAATTCCCCAACCATGTTTTCCAGGTTGGTGGTCGAAGCGTTCAAAGTATTTTTGCATAAATTTTTAGAAGCATACTTTGATGCCTGGACTGTTTTTAGTTTGGTGACAAATCATATTGAATGTCTAAGGATAATGTTGGACAAATGTAGACAGTGTAAAATTGCTTTGAATCTTAAGAAATGCATCTTCTTCTCACCATTTGGAGTGCTATTAGGCCATATTGTATGCAATCAGGGATTGTTGGTTGACCCATCTAAAATTGAAATTATAGTTGATTTTCCACCTCCTACTTTAGTGAAACAACTGCGCACTGCACTGGGACATACTGGATATTAAAGGAAATTTATCAAAGGATATGCCCAAATTAAAGCACCAATGGAGAAGCTGCTGAAGAAGGACTTCCAGTATGAGTGGACAGATGAATGTCAACAGAGCTTTGACACACTAAAACAGAAGATGGTTACAATGGCCATTATATTTTTTCTAGATTGGAGCAAAGAATTCCATGTGCATGTCGATGCATCTTATATTGCATTAGGAGTAGTACTAACATAAACTGGTGAAGGGGACATTGACCATCCATTAGCATTTGCTAGCAAGAAGCTATCCACAAATGAATTTAATTACACCACTATAGAAATAAAGGGACTAGCCATGGTGTATTCACTGCAAAAAATTCACCACTACTTGTTGGTAGGACACTTTAAAATGTTTACCGATCACTCCACGCTGAAGTACCTAGTCAAAAATCCAGTGTTAAGGGGGTGACTATGCATATGGCTTATGCTGTTTCAGGAATATGATTTTGAGATCATAGTTATGCCAGGAAGAATGAACAAGGGCCCATACCACTTATCAAGGTTGGAACATGGCGAAGAACCTACCAGTTTGGAGGATACACAACTGCTTGCCATTACAAATATTGATGACCACTACACAAACATAGTCTAGTTCCTGTCAACAGGAATGGATCCAAGTGAGTATACAATTCCTTAGAAGAAACAACTAGTGGTGCATGATGCATACTTTACACTTATAGATGGACATCTGTACAAAATGGGACCAGATGAAATATTAAGGAGGTGTGTTATGGAGACAGAGAGACCACTGATCCTTACAGAAACTCATGAAGGCATCACAGGAGGACATTAAGAAGAGAAATCAACTGCATAGAAGGTTCTGCGATCTGGCCTTTGGTGGCCTACGTTACACAGAGATGATAAAGAGTATGCTAGAGCATGTGATGTATGCCAGAGAATTGGAAAACCATCCCGAAGAGATGAAATGCCATTAGCACCACAGATGACCCTGCAAGCATTTTAAAAGTGGGCCATTGACTTCGTGGGACCTATAAAACCACCAGAAAAGTGCACAGGAGCAAGGTACATTATTACTGTGACAAAATACTTAACCAGATGGGCCGAAGCCAGAGCAGTCAAGGACTGTAGTGCAACTACAACTACACGTTTTATATTTGATGACATAATAACTAGGTTTGTATGCCCTAAGATCCTTATGAGTGATCAAGGTACACCCTTCATCAATAAGACAATTGAAGCCCTGACTGAAGAATTTGCAGTCCACCATCAGAAGAGTACACCTTGCCATCCACAAGCAAACATAATGGTTGAAGAATTCAACAAGATCTTGGAGACAACATTGACAAATATTTGTAGCATGAGTAGGGATGACTGGGATTTAAGAGTACCAGCAGTACTCTGGTCTTATAGAACCACTTGCAAGAAATTAACAATGCAGATCCCCTTCAAGTTAGTTTATGGTCTTGAAGCTATTGTCCCGATGGAATACTTAGTACCAAGCCTAAGAATTTCTACATTTACAGACATGTATGATACCAACGATGTTCACCAGAGGATTTCACATTTGGTTGAACTAGAAGAAGACAAATTCATTCCAGGATTCCATCAACAAGTTTAGAAGGAATGAGAAAAGGCCTATCATGACAGGCACATCAAGAAGAAGACATTCAAGCAAGGTGATTTAGTATTGGTGTATGACAATAAGTTTATCAATCACCCTATGAAGTTCAGAACGCATTGGATCAGACCATATGAGATTGCCTATGTTACAGAAGGAGGAGATGTGCAGCTAAAGACATTCAAGGGAGACTAGAAGGAAGGATTAGTGAATGGGATTCAGTTGAAGTTGTACTATGATAACCAACGGCCTCACAACTATCATTAAAAGCATGAGGAAAAGGGTTCAGGTACTAGGTGCAGTTGAAAATGGGTACCAAACACAAAAAATATAGTCTGCACAAGGATGGAAATGAGGCATAAAACAGAAAACAAGGGCCGCACTGCACAGTCCAAAGTTGAAGTAAAACAAGAGGATCAAATCTGAAGTGTCTCGAGATGAGTCACAGGTGAGTGTTGGGGACCTATTGGACCTTGGTTATGGAAGGAAGAGAAGAACAAGGAAGGAAAGGTAAAAAATGAGCTTCATGGGAGACACAGTAACTGTCACTGAGTCGAGGTGAGAAAAAGAGTAGAAAAGATGGAGTGAAGTGCGGAAAAGCAAGCCATTGGACGAGGAGATCAGGGATGACAGATCAACAGGGAAGAAGTATCGTGGACACATAAACAAGTAGAGAAATCCATCATTGGATGATTTGGATCACTACGCAATGAATAAGGAAAGACAGGCTGACGAAGCCTGAAAAAAGCGAGTCAAGTTGACCTAGGGTTTTGGTATGTAGGGTTTTGGCACCTAGGTTTTGACCTAAGGTTGTCGGTGAGGTATTGTAATGTATAAATAAAGGTCAAGAGGACTTGGGTGGGGTTGGTCATTGAGTATTGGTATGATATTGTTGTTATAACTTTGTTGTGGAGGGAGAGGATTGTATTGTGAGATCTTTAGCTGTGTGCGAAGCTCAAGTCCTGCAGCTCGGTGCGTAGGAAAGGGAGAGAAAGGGAAAGAAGAAAGAAGATATTCTAGCTGAGAGCACAGATAAAAAATATATGCTTTACCTTAATAAATCATAAGCACATTTCTATGGACGTAGCCCTAGAGAGAGGATGAACCACGTATATTTTGCGTTGTATGTGTGATTGATGCCTGGATCTCTGTCATTGTTATATTGTTATTTGCAGTATTATGTTAGATAATATCTATAGCTGTGCAAGATAGACCTAGATGATAAGTGATATATGAATGTTGTATTGTTGTTGTGATAGATCCACTTGATATTCCTCTGGTTGTAGACATTCCTATCCTGCAACCCCCCTCTTAGCTGCTTCGGGTGAGACTGCATCTGCTTCATAGATGTTGCTGAAAGGGCTATTAGTTAGGATTTTGTTGGTGCACTATTGTAGCATTAAACCTCGGGTCTTCCCCTGTGCCAACACCGACCTTTAGAACGACGCTCCAGAATGGCTAGAAATGCAGTTATTGCCGGAACGTTCACCATTAGACCGTTGAGACCGTGCCATAATGGATGGAATTGTATTGATGGAGGAATTCCTATCCATTGGAGGAGTATGTTATGATGTTATCTATTTAACCCGTCAAATGTCTTATCGCAGATACTTTCTCCAATTGTGATTATTCGATCCCACAGAGAGTTGACTATTACCGCACTGTTCTTATTGAGATGTCGCCATCCATTCTGCTACCTTGATTATTTGTTCACCGACCTGAGATATTAGATCTTGAACATGTATGTCGGGTGACTTTAGCGCAATAGAGAAATTTGTCGAAGAGATTCTGATAGACCTCATGGCTGAGAAGGTCATTTCCGTAGGAGCACAAGCTTCGTCGACAAGAGGAGTGCAAGCATCCCCATCGACCGCACTTTGATCTGGGCCCTGCTGAATTGCGATAGAGAAACGAACCAAGCATCATAATGATGTGACGAATGTAAAGCTCATCCCATCAATCCTGCCTAAGTAAATCTCACCTCTGGCTGGTGCGGTGAGTTGTGAAAGCATCCCGAGGGACTTCGAATACACATTGATCACCGCGTACCTCCCGAAGGGGATACCCATAGTAGGATTACAATTGGAGAGGATTATAACGCTTAAGATTAGTGACTTCAACTTAGGAGACCATAAGAACTATGGAATTCTTGCACCACACAAGTATTTGACCAAGACAACGGGGAAGAAGTCGAAGATAATCCCCTACTCGTGGACTATGGACATCGCGAGGTCCACCATTCTTAATGTGATGAAGATCCCACACTTTGATAGACATCAGGAGGTTAACGCATGTGTTAAAATCCTGGTGTCATGCTTCCATGGCGGTTACCTATAGTTGGATAGGTGCATCACAGTAGATCCGACGTTGATCCATCGTATCACTGGATTATTCATGCAAGGACTAGATCCCCAGGATTTTTACCCAGGGAAGGCTGCAGATCGCACCATGGAACAGATAATAAAATACACCTATGGTGATGTGGAGAAGGGAAAGTGGGGCTATAAGTTAGCCTCCACCCAAAATGTTGCAATGCTCCTAGCTTTCCAGTTGATCACTGGTTAGCTTGTCAGGAAGAATAGGCCAACGTAGGTCACGGGTTTTGTTGTCACCCTTGCAGGAAAATTCGTTAAAGGGATGCAAATGAACTAGGAGAGATACCTCATCAACCAGTTAGAGAAATACTATCATGAAGCTTAGGATTAGGGCTATGAGTTCCATTTCAGTTGGGTACTAATCCTCATTTCCTTCATTTCTTGGGATATTCCAGAAGGAGCGGTAGTCCCTGAAATTGAGTCGTCTTAACCACTAGTTGCAAAGTTAACTACGCTATGGTATTTGAGCGACATGGAAAAACAATGGTAGTCAAACATGGTGTTCCACACCTATTATTTGTAGCTGAAGAGGGCCATTGAATCCTTCCCTCACATGGCACCAAACACTCTGCACAGGTTCAAGCCACTTGCGAAGTTCCACGCAGACATGAACTTCATCTATATCACTGCGCGTGGAGACGAACAAAAATAAGAGCTCCAGTTCTATTACAAACTCACAGAGGAGGACATGGAAGAAATAACCAAAGAATGGCCTGCATAGTTCCTTGTACCAGTTGACCAGGTAGAAATATTTGACCCTGACCTCATCGAAAGTCCTATAGTCACTCGCGAAGAATATGGTCCGCCCAACAACGACAGGAAGAAAAAGAAGGAAGAGGTAATGGAATTGAGCAGTGCATCAAATGAAACTACACGATATTCACCTAAAGGAGGAGGAGGTGTTGACATAGACAAAGAAGAGGATGAAAGGGGAGAATACAAGAAAAATCAAGGTGAATTAACACCGCCTAAAGATCCCCTTCCAGAAGAATAAACATCCAAGAAAAGAAAGGGTTCCCCGACAAAACCTTTATCGTAAAATATTTCAAAAGCCAATAAAACTCCATTCCACACTATTCTCATGGTGGATTACATTGAACTTATCATTTCTGATGTATCAGATACCTTAGAGGACATTTGACAGTGAAGCCAAGAGAAATAGGAGATAATGTTTGACAGGATCGAGAAGGATCTCAAAGGGGTACAACAGGCTCTTTATTCGAACTGTGTAGTGTCTACTGCGCCATTGTCAGCAGGGGACATAGAAGTAGAAGACGAGCCTGCCCAAATATGTAGTTTAGCAGACTCGACAGAGGATCACCTTTGTCTTATGCAGGAGGAAAAAGAATAGGACACAGAGGCCCTGAAGCAAGCAAAGGAGGAATACATAGAGAAACGTCGGGTTGCGCAAAAAGAAAAAGATGATATCTAGGTGAAGTTTGCAGAGGATAGAGTGCATATCCAGAAGGAGAAAGAACAACTTCTCACAGAGCATATGGGATTTAGGAACACAGTCACCAGAGAACTTCACCCTGTGCCGAGCCTCACACAGATAGAACAAGACATAGTGGAGAGCCAAGTAGGGAAGCTCGTTGAAGCCATTCAACAACTCCAAGAACAAATAGCATAATTGGAACTACAAGCCATACCAAGCACTCCATGGGAAGTGCGAGATCAAAGAGAGGAAACTTCTAGGAGTTTAGTCGAAAGAATCAAGGCATTGGCCTTGGAATGAAAGCAACTCAACAGTCGAAGTGCACATACCTACGTGCGCCTTGCAGAGGACCCTAAACTAAGGACATTGGAGTAATAACTCCAGGAGGCAAAGCAACAGGAAGCGACAGTGCAAGAACAATTGAAGCTACTATCACTGGTCGAGAGGATGAAAAGGTCACAAGAAAAATGCATCATTCAGCAACAGGTCCATGCCATCTAGAGTAAAGTCATGGAAGTGACCCATAGGCTCCAGCCAGTGAAGGATGAATCTTGCACACTTTTTGAGGAGGTTTAAGGATAAGGTGCACAACTAGAATAATTAGTCACCACGGTAGAACAATGCTTGGAAGGACCTGTGACTGAGAAAGTTATTCAAGAGTTCACCGAGAAGGAGGCTCTGGTGAAGCAATAGGTAGACCTATTGTTTATGGATAAATTCGTGAGTGCAGACACAGACCAATCTCCCCAGATCCACCTGGATCTGGAACAAAACGTGACAAAATACTACTCTTTCCCTAGATCTAGATATTGAATGAACTCAGAGAAATGGATGGTGGACATACCTTATGAATTCTCTCCTTTAATCTCTGTTGTTCCTTGCTCTGCTCCGATGCTCTTGTGTCATTCCAATCACAATAACACAAACCAATCACAGCAAAGGCATTAATATATTCAATACCTAGTCTATACATGTGATCAAG
>JZKD02S1655024.1:0-13401 GCA_000966675.3 Picea glauca
GGAATGATTCTCTGTCAAGGTTAAGGTGCTCAGGGGTGGCTTCGGCCTATGGTTGGGTGACAATATTGCTATATTGTCTATGGTTAAACGAGCACATCCATTATATTCTAACAGCCCCTTTGCTTAAATTGTAACGTGAATGCAACTTCATGACTATATCGGTGGTCACTTTAAGAGGACGAAAATCTCCAAGGCGACTTGCACTTCGACCTCAATAAAATAGTAGGTTGCAACATATAATGAGCGGTTGCATGAAGTATGACAGTGGCTCCATATGACAAGAGCTGTCATATGGAGTAAGAGAAAGGTGTGACTCCTCGAATTCATTCAATATTTGCCTAGAGATGATGTGGCACATTTAAATTTATAAGTGTTAGCTCCATCTATATATGAGTCTATCCCTTTCTTAAGCTTGAGCTGTTGTATGAAACAAGGGGGCAGCCCCCTTTTAAGATGTTTTTATGATATGATGTCTCCCATTTTTCATGGCTTAGGAATAGGTTTATACAATACAAAGTGAGCCGTAACATAAATCCAGGAAGGGGTGGCCCCTCATGACATCATCATTATATAAGTGTGCGCTTTATGTGAGAGAGAGACTCATTATAATGACAATCTTTGCTTTTTCCTTTTACCATGGTGCACGTTAAAGTATAAAGGTGGTGGCTCTTTATTAACTTTGTTTTACATAAGTCTTCACTCATGAAAAGGGGGTGGCCCCTTTTATTTAAAACCCTTTAACTTTGCCCCCTTTACTTACATATATATGCCTTCATTAGAGTGCAAAGAAGGGGGTGGTCTCTTTAGCATAGTCTTACCACCACATTCACCATAAACCAACCATGCTATGATCAAGCATTCATACAAATGTGCAAGGAACCATGAGGCAAGGAACTAGCATCCATCAACCAAAGATATGCAATCAGATAGAGAGAACCTGGCACCAAGACAATCCACCACATCAACATCATGGATCCAACATGTAGCATCCCATGCACTACCATAATGAAGTATCATGCCCAACCAAGATGCATCTCAAGCTCATCATCATCCCTGCAAGTTACCTCTGAAAAACCTGTCATGTGATGAGATTCACAATTTATCACTCATGTGATGAGGGGTAACAATCAGCAACAAAAACACCTTGATAAGATAACACAGTTCAGTCTAATATTTTCAAAACACAGTCCATCTTTCTGCAAAGGTTAGACCAAATGAACCAGTGTTTGTGAGATTGGTCTCTTCTCTGGTGCTTGGGATCTTAAATTCCTAACTGGCCATGTTACCTGATCTGCCTATGGAGAATCTGCAATACGTGTTTCCATGGATCCGAATCTGGATCCGATTGAGATACATTACCGGTTTGGAAGCACTGGAGGATCTGCTTGAGATACATTTCTGGTTTGAAAGTGCTGGAGGATACGCTCGAGATCTATTTCTGGCTTGCCAGAAACTTCAAGGCAGCAGATCCTCCCAAAATACCATTTTTTATAAAACACAAAATAAATAAAATAAAAAGTGAAAACAAGGCAAAGTGTGGGCCCTATACCCTAATTTTTCCCTAATAAATAGTAAGCTATAGGAGAAATTCCATACAACGTGGTCTAAAGCACAAATCCTTATATTTAAACTTCTTGCAAACACAGACTGTCATCTTTTTAAATATTCTTTATTTTTTTGATCAGAGTTTTGTACATGTGGCATAAGTCCCTGGAACATCCCAGGGTTAAGAACTATTTAATCTAATCATTTAAAAGAACAGGATATTCAACTGATATCCCTGTGTAGTACAGACCTTCCAGCGGGGATACCTGGTTTAGATCTGGAGAGTCGTGGGACAGTTCCTCTTGTTCTAAAAATTCCCTTGACCTGCCACCTTATGATATTTTCTTCCTCACACCACGGGGTGTGTTTGTTAACTCATCTCGGGTGAGGGATGTTGAGGCCTTCTTTGAGCAGTCTACTTTCCTTAGATCCCCATTTTGGGGAAGTTTAGAATTACTAGGAATGAGTCAACAGTATCTTGCTTCTAGATCTGATCTAGTTATCTATTGCTTAGTGTTCGTAGAGAGCTAAGTCAAGTCGTCGTCTAGTCTAAGAGAGAAGGTATTGATTCCTTTGCTTATGATAGCTTTTACAGTAAATATGTTAAATTGCAATTCAAGTCAAAGTATAGTAATGGTTAGTTTATGGATGAAACCCCTTAGTTGAACCCATGTTGTATGTTTGATGAAGGTTCCTAGTGGTGGAGGTAAGGTTTGATGGCTGGTGTTGCTAGGCTTGGTTGAGTATTCATAAATGTAGTTCCTAATGAGTTGCTTTGATTGATTGGGTTACCAAAGTCTTTGTAGTATATACGAAGTAATGGATGCCTGTTGTTTTTGTTTCCTTTAAGGGGTAGCGTATGACTAAGAGTAAGATGAGTAATAGATTACTGATGAGGGATAGGTTTCCTAATAATACGAGGAGAGAGAGCTGAACTATTTTTGGTGTTGATCCTTAAAATCTCTATCCATCGATCATAAGAATCATGATTATGGGGCATGATTTGAAATGGAGTTGGCCGCATGAAAAGCACTTGAGTGGGATATAGGGTAACAAATATCTCATGCTTCATGTAGGATCACCAGTAATACGACTCCCACCTTGCTAGTGTTATAGTTAGCGGATACGTATTATAAAGAACTAACTCCAGCTTCTGCTCGACCTAACTGAAGATGACTTTGTTTCTGAGATTCGTGACTAAAGCATGACTTGTTTCAGACCCTTTTTCTCAGGTATAAATAGGTCCCCTCAAGGTCAACTCTTTAAGGTTCACTATGGCTTAATAGAAAGAAAGGGGCCCCTAAGATAATAAAAGGAAATAGAACTGGATATGGAACATAACGAATATATGCTACCCCCAACCGACTTCACCTCTAATTCCTTTGCCCGTGCAATTAGATTTCCATCTTGATTTGTTGCTGGAACATCTGCGGGATCATTCACTGGCTCTGAATCAAATAAATAAATAGGATCAATTGAAAATGAATCACTAGCATTATTCGCTGGTCTGGGTCAATGGGTTCAGGATCCAGAGCATATGGTTATAGAATTGGAAATGGAAATGGATTTGGGTCTGAAACCGATGCCTTTGCTGTACCACCTAGCTCCGTGTCCTTTGGCTTTGCTACTGCCTTAGGTACTTTTTCCCTTGTATCTATGGACCCTGCCTGCGCTGCTTTCCCTTGGACAACTTTACCTGAATCCGCTTGAGCAACTGAATCTGCATCTATATAGGGGAGGAGGGAATGTGCGCTCGGATGCTCTAGGTGTCTATGCTTCTGAAGGATCTGCTACTGAATCTAGATCTCGACCTGGAGGTTCTGGGACTGGAGGGAATGCTGGGCGAAGTAGTGGTTATTTAATAAGATCAAGGTGTGCTGCTGGAAGCTTTGGTTCAAGTGCTGGTGTTCTCTCGACCTCTGTTGGTGGCGATGCTTTTATATATGTATATATTAGGTATGACCTTATTTCACTCACCCCATGAATAAACGTATAGTGATAATACATGTATTGGGGAGGGGCTAACCGCAAGGAGAAGAGAAAATTGTTGAGTTTATATTTTAGAACGAAAGGCTTGTACATGAGTAGCTAGCCCAATGTGCAGATAATCCTAGGGGTGTTCCAACAATAGCTGTTTATATTAAGGATGTCTCTACAATTGCACATGTTCCAATAAGTAACGTTCCAGAATATGTGGGTGTTCCAATCTTCCCTTATGTTCCTAATAGTTATGTAGATGTGCACCCTAGAAGTGCAGTTTCGGTTACGGATCCAGTTTACTTCGTTCACCCAACATTAGTAAATGACCCTGCATCCAAGCAAGCAACATCACCAGTTTAAGAGCGAGTTATTTAGCTTAGACCAATATCCCTTTTCTTGGTATCCTTTCATGTTTAATAGCCATCACCTCCTCCCATTTTAGTCCTGGAGACAGAGTCAGTCGACTAAGAAGTCGTATCACTCACGTGGTAAGAATATAGATCTACTCAATCTCAATCTGTGCTTGGTAGTGTCTATGAAACTTGAATTACCGCGTTTAACTCTTCATCTGTATTTGCATTTTGATCTGCATCTGAAATGGGCTATATTCTTACCCTTGCTTTTGCTGTACCTAAAGCAATCGATCCATCCTTGCAAAAGAAAGCTCTACAATGGGCATTTTCCTTGCTCTCCTTTTATCGAGCAAGAGCTACGCACCTTGGCCTCAACAGACAAGAGCTAAACACACCTTCGCTGTATCACCACTTTCACCCTTTACGGAATGCAGAAAGTACCTTATAATTTCCCTTCTATCCCGATGCACCTAGCGGGACCTCTCACTAGGGCCACCGACTGATGGTGCTTGGGTAGGTGTACTATGGATGGAAGGCCCGAATCGGCTCCAAGTATCCGATTGTCTTGGGCGGGATGGAAAACTATCTCTTACCAACCGCCCTCTCAATTTGATTGACGTCCATAGGTGCCCCACCCAACCAAGTGAGGTCTCTTCCCCTTCCCATAGCGATGGCAACAAGACAAGCAAGTTTCTGGCCATTCAAGGATCGGGGAGGCTGAATGGGTATGGGCTGGCTCTTGGCATGGCATAGTGTTTAACGTTCACGCCTCCGATCTGGTTCTGCGTATAGTCTATCACTAGGGATCCCAATTCTCGTGGGTAGCTCTGGGAAAGAAAAGAGTATAACACTATAACCTTACCCTTTTTGATAGGGAGGTAGTATATGCTCGGGGGCCTTTCTCCATAAGATAAGGCCCTTTAGGTAGNGGAATGATTCTCTGTCAAGGTTAAGGTGCTCAGGGGTGGCTTCGGCCTATGGTTGGGTGACAATATTGCTATATTGTCTATGGTTAAACGAGCACATCCATTATATTCTAACAGCCCCTTTGCTTAAATTGTAACGTGAATGCAACTTCATGACTATATCGGTGGTCACTTTAAGAGGACGAAAATCTCCAAGGCGACTTGCACTTCGACCTCAATAAAATAGTAGGTTGCAACATATAATGAGCGGTTGCATGAAGTATGACAGTGGCTCCATATGACAAGAGCTGTCATATGGAGTAAGAGAAAGGTGTGACTCCTCGAATTCATTCAATATTTGCCTAGAGATGATGTGGCACATTTAAATTTATAAGTGTTAGCTCCATCTATATATGAGTCTATCCCTTTCTTAAGCTTGAGCTGTTGTATGAAACAAGGGGGCAGCCCCCTTTTAAGATGTTTTTATGATATGATGTCTCCCATTTTTCATGGCTTAGGAATAGGTTTATACAATACAAAGTGAGCCGTAACATAAATCCAGGAAGGGGTGGCCCCTCATGACATCATCATTATATAAGTGTGCGCTTTATGTGAGAGAGAGACTCATTATAATGACAATCTTTGCTTTTTCCTTTTACCATGGTGCACGTTAAAGTATAAAGGTGGTGGCTCTTTATTAACTTTGTTTTACATAAGTCTTCACTCATGAAAAGGGGGTGGCCCCTTTTATTTAAAACCCTTTAACTTTGCCCCCTTTACTTACATATATATGCCTTCATTAGAGTGCAAAGAAGGGGGTGGTCTCTTTAGCATAGTCTTACCACCACATTCACCATAAACCAACCATGCTATGATCAAGCATTCATACAAATGTGCAAGGAACCATGAGGCAAGGAACTAGCATCCATCAACCAAAGATATGCAATCAGATAGAGAGAACCTGGCACCAAGACAATCCACCACATCAACATCATGGATCCAACATGTAGCATCCCATGCACTACCATAATGAAGTATCATGCCCAACCAAGATGCATCTCAAGCTCATCATCATCCCTGCAAGTTACCTCTGAAAAACCTGTCATGTGATGAGATTCACAATTTATCACTCATGTGATGAGGGGTAACAATCAGCAACAAAAACACCTTGATAAGATAACACAGTTCAGTCTAATATTTTCAAAACACAGTCCATCTTTCTGCAAAGGTTAGACCAAATGAACCAGTGTTTGTGAGATTGGTCTCTTCTCTGGTGCTTGGGATCTTAAATTCCTAACTGGCCATGTTACCTGATCTGCCTATGGAGAATCTGCAATACGTGTTTCCATGGATCCGAATCTGGATCCGATTGAGATACATTACCGGTTTGGAAGCACTGGAGGATCTGCTTGAGATACATTTCTGGTTTGAAAGTGCTGGAGGATACGCTCGAGATCTATTTCTGGCTTGCCAGAAACTTCAAGGCAGCAGATCCTCCCAAAATACCATTTTTTATAAAACACAAAATAAATAAAATAAAAAGTGAAAACAAGGCAAAGTGTGGGCCCTATACCCTAATTTTTCCCTAATAAATAGTAAGCTATAGGAGAAATTCCATACAACGTGGTCTAAAGCACAAATCCTTATATTTAAACTTCTTGCAAACACAGACTGTCATCTTTTTAAATATTCTTTATTTTTTTGATCAGAGTTTTGTACATGTGGCATAAGTCCCTGGAACATCCCAGGGTTAAGAACTATTTAATCTAATCATTTAAAAGAACAGGATATTCAACTGATATCCCTGTGTAGTACAGACCTTCCAGCGGGGATACCTGGTTTAGATCTGGAGAGTCGTGGGACAGTTCCTCTTGTTCTAAAAATTCCCTTGACCTGCCACCTTATGATATTTTCTTCCTCACACCACGGGGTGTGTTTGTTAACTCATCTCGGGTGAGGGATGTTGAGGCCTTCTTTGAGCAGTCTACTTTCCTTAGATCCCCATTTTGGGGAAGTTTAGAATTACTAGGAATGAGTCAACAGTATCTTGCTTCTAGATCTGATCTAGTTATCTATTGCTTAGTGTTCGTAGAGAGCTAAGTCAAGTCGTCGTCTAGTCTAAGAGAGAAGGTATTGATTCCTTTGCTTATGATAGCTTTTACAGTAAATATGTTAAATTGCAATTCAAGTCAAAGTATAGTAATGGTTAGTTTATGGATGAAACCCCTTAGTTGAACCCATGTTGTATGTTTGATGAAGGTTCCTAGTGGTGGAGGTAAGGTTTGATGGCTGGTGTTGCTAGGCTTGGTTGAGTATTCATAAATGTAGTTCCTAATGAGTTGCTTTGATTGATTGGGTTACCAAAGTCTTTGTAGTATATACGAAGTAATGGATGCCTGTTGTTTTTGTTTCCTTTAAGGGGTAGCGTATGACTAAGAGTAAGATGAGTAATAGATTACTGATGAGGGATAGGTTTCCTAATAATACGAGGAGAGAGAGCTGAACTATTTTTGGTGTTGATCCTTAAAATCTCTATCCATCGATCATAAGAATCATGATTATGGGGCATGATTTGAAATGGAGTTGGCCGCATGAAAAGCACTTGAGTGGGATATAGGGTAACAAATATCTCATGCTTCATGTAGGATCACCAGTAATACGACTCCCACCTTGCTAGTGTTATAGTTAGCGGATACGTATTATAAAGAACTAACTCCAGCTTCTGCTCGACCTAACTGAAGATGACTTTGTTTCTGAGATTCGTGACTAAAGCATGACTTGTTTCAGACCCTTTTTCTCAGGTATAAATAGGTCCCCTCAAGGTCAACTCTTTAAGGTTCACTATGGCTTAATAGAAAGAAAGGGGCCCCTAAGATAATAAAAGGAAATAGAACTGGATATGGAACATAACGAATATATGCTACCCCCAACCGACTTCACCTCTAATTCCTTTGCCCGTGCAATTAGATTTCCATCTTGATTTGTTGCTGGAACATCTGCGGGATCATTCACTGGCTCTGAATCAAATAAATAAATAGGATCAATTGAAAATGAATCACTAGCATTATTCGCTGGTCTGGGTCAATGGGTTTAGGATCCAGAGCATATGGTTATAGAATTGGAAATGGAAATGGATTTGGGTCTGAAACCGATGCCTTTGCTGTACCACCTAGCTCTGTGTCCTTTGGCTTTGCTACTGCCTTAGGTGCTTTTTCCCTTGTATCTATGGACCCTGCCCGCGCTGCTTTCCCTTGGACAACTTTACCTGAATCCGCTTGAGCAACTGAATCTGCATCTATATAGGGGAGGAGGGAATGTGCGCTCGGATGCTCTAGGTGTCTCTGCTTCTGAAGGATCTGCTACTGAATCTAGATCTTGACCTGGAGGTTCTGGGACTGGAGGAAATGCTGGGCGAAGTAGTGGTTATTTAATAAGATCAAGGTGTGCTGCTGGAAGCTTTGGTTCAAGTGCTGGTGTTCTCTCGACCTCTGCTGGTGGCGATGCTTTTATATATGTATATATTAGGTATGATCTTATTTCACTCACCCCATGAGTAAACGCATAGTGATAATACATGTATTGGGGAGGGGCTAATCGCAAGGAGAAGAGAAAATTGCTGAGTTTATATTTTAGAATGAAAGGCTTGTACATGAGTAGCTAGCCCAATGTGCAGATAATCCTAGGGGTGTTCCAACAATAGCTGTTTATATTAAGGATGTCTCTACAATGGCACATGTTCCAATAAGTAACGTTCCAGAATATGTGGGTGTTCGAATCTTCCCTTATGTTCCTAATAGTTATGTAGATGTGCACCCTAGAAGTGCAGTTTCGGTTACAGATCCAGTTTACTTCGTTCACCCAACATTAGTAAATGACCCTGCATCCAAGCAAGCAACATCACCAGTTTAAGAGCGAGTTATTTAGCTTAGACCAATATCCCTTTTCTCGGTATCCTTTCATGTTTAATAGCCATCACCTCCTCCCATTTCAGTCCTGGAGACAGAGTCAGTCGACTAAGAAGTCATATCACCCACGTGGTAAGAATATAGATCTACTCAATCTCAATCTGTGCTTGGTAGTGTCTATGAAACTTGAATTACCGCGTTTAACTCTTCATCTGTATTTGCATTTTGATCTACATCTGAAATGGGCTATATTCTTACCCTTGCTTTTGCTGTACCTAAAGCAATCGATCCATCCTTGCAAAAGAAAGCTCTACAATGGGCATTTTCCTTGCTCTCCTTTTATCGAGCAAGAGCTACGCACCTTGGCCTCAACAGACAAGAGCTAAACACACCTTCGCTGTATCACCACTTTCACCCTTTACGGAATGCAGAAAGTACCTTATAATTTCCCTTCTATCCCGATGCACCTAGCGGGACCTCTCACTAGGGCCACCGACTGATGGTGCTTGGGTAGGTGTACTATGGATGGAAGGCCCGAATCGGCTCCAAGTATCCGATTGTCTTGGGCGGGATGGAAAACTATCTCTTACCAACCGCCCTCTCAATTTGATTGACGTCCATAGGTGCCCCACCCAACCAAGTGAGGTCTCTTCCCCTTCCCATAGCGATGGCAACAAGACAAGCAAGTTTCTGGCCATTCAAGGATCGGGGAGGCTGAATGGGTATGGGCTGGCTCTTGGCATGGCATAGTGTTTAACGTTCACGCCTCCGATCTGGTTCTGCGTATAGTCTATCACTAGGGATCCCAATTCTCGTGGGTAGCTCTGGGAAAGAAAAGAGTATAACACTATAACCTTACCCTTTTTGATAGGGAGGTAGTATATGCTCGGGGGCCTTTCTCCATAAGATAAGGCCCTTTAGGTAGACACTCCATCCATAAGATAAGGGCCTTTAGGTAGGCACTCCATCCATAAGATAAGGGCCCTCCATTAGGCAGGGAGCTTTAGGTAGGGCACACCACTTACTTCAAGAAACGAGGGCTTACACTACCCCACCCCTTCTCTCTCGCCCTATCACCGAAGTAGAGGCACTAATGCCTGCCACACATACAATGCAAGCACTACACCTACCTTCTTTCTCGCCATAGCGGAGAGGAGAGGGAGGCACGACCAACTGGTTGGAAGAAGGCATAACCGAACTTTATTTCTCACGACCCGCCTGTTGTCCCCTTCAGATTCGAGAAAGGAGCCAACCTGCTACTTCCTCCACTCCATACTCATTCTACTCATAAAGCAAGATTGGATAGCCTGGAAAATCACATGCATGGGCCCTTCCGCACGAAACTCACTAAACGACACCCCAGGATCCAGGGCATCAAAGGCTTTCGATGCTCTGAAATCAATGTAGAATTGAGAATCACTTCACACCACATCTCGGACAAGTTCTTATCTCATCACTTTCATCCATGGAGCAAAGAGCAAGTTTTCTTTTTATAATCCGTGAGGCGTTCAGTGTGGTGGTATCCACTCCCTGAAATAAGGAGGAGCGAATGTCACGAACCAACCGCAACAGGTCTATGCCCCACTAGTAGTTGAATCTCCCGCCCGATCCGCCCACCACTACTACTGAGATAACACCCTTGTTGTTGTGCATACACACCGTGTCTTTCCAACCAATAAGGAAAGAGACTCGAAGTAAGGCTTGATACAAAGGCCTTTTGATAGAGCCATACAGAGTAAGTAAGTCGCGTAAGTAGTAGAGTAGTAACATAGGTAGATACGGTTGAGTACGTCGCGAAGGCGTAGCTATTTGATACAAGCATAAGTAAATAAGTAGAGTAAGGTGAGATAAGACCGAGTAAGTCACATAAGTTGAGGATAAGTAGAGTAAGTCGTGTAAGGAAAGATACGAAGTAGCGGGCGAGTGGAAGGAGAGATTTCCAATTCATAAGTAGGAAATGTGAAGAAATAGGAAAGGAACAAGTTCACGAAATGGTCTGAAGAGGCTTCGAGCACAAGGAGCTTCTTCGCACTCATTCTACTCGATGTGGAATGCAGGTCAAGTGGTGGAATATGGGTGGCTACACAAATGGATTCAATCGATATGGAAGTGACCCTAATGGTATGGAACCATGGGTCAAGCGACGATGCACAAGTGGATTGGGCACATGGAAAAGTGGTACACATGATTTTCGATTACATATGCATGTTGGATTATAGGCCGATCAATACGCAAGATTGATTCCCTTTCTACACATCAACCGGATTCGTTCTCGCAGTCGAGGTCATTGATGCACTCTACTGGATGGGAGCAACCAACTTCAGGTCATTTATGTGCTCGACCGGATGGGAACAATCAATGCCTCGATCAATGATGCAACCTTTTCGAATTCCTATCGAAAAAAAAGATGCGATTTCAATAAAATGGAGGGTTCATATGATTGCTAAATTATGTCAATTTCTGGTCGACTTGAGATCTCATTCTACAGGGATATATTCCTCAATCACACGGTTTCAATCACACGAGGAGCAACTCCAATCGAGGGGGGTTACTGGGTTGGGCCATGTACATCAACCTAAGCCTGGAGGGGCACCTCCTTTGCCCAGGTGAACCAAACCCTGAAGAACCCAGCCGAAAGAATAGTTTTTAATTCAAGACCAGTAGCACCCATTGAAGAACCATAAGAACCAGTTCAAGTTAGATCATTAGCACCACCACTTACAGGTGCGCATCCAGTAGCTACATCTCTAGTCCCAGATTGAGTTCCTAAATAACATTTGACTAAGGGGAAGCACCAGTCAAAGCATAGGTATGGCCAATATCAGAGCTATATTTCCCAACATCTTAGCCCGATCGAGAGCCAATTGTTGAAAAGTCCCTAGTAGCAATAGGCGGTGAGGTAGCAGGAGGAAAGGCATGGACAAGGGAATCCCTTATAGTGAACAAAAAATAGGCATGGTTTGATCGGTTGTGAAGGGAAGGGTTCATCCAAAATGGAAAGGGGCATGGTTCTTGGTCATTGATGGGAAGGAGCGACATTATAGGCATAGGTGAGTGGTCCAGATCGAGATGGATTGGTTCCTGTATTTTCTTAGTAGCATGATGAGCAGTATAGCATATGATTGAAGCAATCACAATCGGTGAGTAAGCAACTCGGTGGGTGAACACCAACATTCACATTACTAGTAGTAGCAATAGTGGATTTGGTTGAATTGAATGGATGGACACATCGACATGGGTTGATGGAATCAACATACACGTGGCATGTTGGAATTTTATTGATGGCTCAGGATAGATCAATATTGCATTACCAGAGCGTGATCGAGTATAGGTGGGTTCAGTTGCTTCATTTGCTCCGAGATTGCTCCATTTTGTTCCAACATCATTTGGATCTGCTCAGTTGAGTTATAGGAATACGTGAATTGCTCGGTGAATAGCTCCCCTTATAAGTAGTTGATCCAGTTCCTATCAATCCATCAAAAGTAGTTCGAATTTCAGTGCTAGTTGATTCATGTCCAGTTTATGGCGCTAGTGATCCATTTGCTTCGCCCGTTGATTAAGAACCACCAAGAGAGAAGGCTACTAGACTAGGCATAGGAATAGTAGGAGGCTGGTGCTGATGTATTGAAGTAGATAATGCACATGCCACATCATCTCATGCATAACTCACAAATTGAGAGTGAGACCCCGCAGTATACTCAGTGGGCCAAGTGAAACCATCAACGACGGCAAAGGCTGTTCAAAAGTTCTATGATAACCAAGTCGTTTCAACAGTTTCATCTATTCATGAAGCATTCGTTGAAGAATCCGTTCAAGTTGTTTTAACTTTTAGCTGATTAAGAGAAAAGATCAAGTGGCTTACTAGCTCTACGTGTAGGTAAGAGTTTTCCCCTGAAGAGCTAGGGTTGGTTCGGGTTCCGGGTAAGGATGCAGGTACAGATACATGTATCCGACAATAGCATGAGTTAACAACTAGTCTACGTCCATGATTCTAGTTTCAATTCCATGATGAAAGAAGGAAATCCAAAGCGAGCTGATTGGCGGGGAACTACATCTACAAGATGTAGAAACAAAGGCATAAGCAATAAAAGGAAGCATTTCCATAAGTTTCAAAGGCAAAGGTGCATGCATTAAAAAAGGCATAGAAACCGGTTCCAAGGGCAAGAGCACTATCAACAGTAAGTAATGGAAGCATCTGAGTCAGCCCCTCGCCTTAGATTCCTTTGCTTTTCCACTGGAGATTATGGGGCACTGCTCCCCCCACTGCCTCTCTAGTTGCTTATGCTTCTTGATTCGATTTGAAGCGATCAAGTGCCTTGGACTCCACCTTTGTTTCTGCTACGAGTATGGGGGCACTGGAAGCAAGCTAAGGTAAGCTGCCTCTTTCTCTTTTGCCAGTTATGGGTTTAATGCACTTGAATCCACCTTGGCTATTGGTTCTCCATCTCAAAATATTATTTCCACTTAATGGTCAATTTGAGCTGCTTCTCGCTATGCAACTGGAGAATCTGTATCGGGGCAAAGTGATGGTCTTCGAACTTCCAAGAGGATCTAGAGGTTCTCCAACCCAGGGAAAGGGAACACTAGAAGTCCATCCCGATTCCTAATCATAGAGTGCCATGGGATATGCAATTCAACATTCCACTTATTCACATCTTATCTTGACCAAGCACGTCGTCCGTGCAGAATTGCCTGATTCCATTTCTTTTGAAG
>JZKD02S1655024.1:37626-48049 GCA_000966675.3 Picea glauca
GAATTAGTATGGATTAGGAACAATCACTCGTAACGAAGGTGGCTAATAACCATTTTCTCAATACTGGCTGGGCTTTAAGGTGAAATCATCTCTAATTTCTAGCTATAAGAGATAGAGCTTTATTTATAGCGGTTTGAATAAGTAGGCAACATGCGGAATTATGAGGAACGCGTTTAGAAACAACAAGAGGATGAAGTGGAATAACTGCTTTTGGAAACACATTTGAAAGCTCCTTAGTTGCGGAATGTGTATCTATCTAAGTCTCTAAACTAATCATTCCTAAACCAATATAAGCATTTCTCTAAGCATTCTAACCATTTCTAAGCCGCCTTTCTGACTGGCTCGAATGGAGAAGCCAATCATTTTAGTGAGTGTGTCTGGGTTCTATCAATCTTCAAATAGTGTGGAACACAAAAGGGGGTCTGCAACACACGCTTTACTCCAAGAGGTGGGAACTAGTAGATAGCAGGATGGATGGGAATCAAAGCTTTATAGCTAATGGGTAGCACTTCTAATTCACTCGGATAATCGGTATCATTCAATGCAAAGACAAAGCTTACTCATTCAGAGCCGGGGTAGGTTCCTTCTATAGCGGGATATCAATCCCAGTTAGAGATTGCAAAGGATCTAGATGTTACGTAGGGGGTAGGTGGGATAGATAGGTTTACCGAGAGCTAGGTCATTCATAGGGGCTCTATTCGGGTGGGGTAACCAGAATTGTCGAAGCGAAACATTGAGATCAAGGTCGGTTTGATTTCTACTAGAAGCCAATCAATTACTGGAATATGAGAGCGAATCAAACGGGGAAAGATTAGGAAGACTGACGAAAGACTAGGTTGGAGTAAGAGTTTCATCCCCATCATCAGCTCCATCGTCATTCCCATCTCAAGCTCCCTCAAATCCATATCTATTGAATCTATCTCCATCTGGTAGAGCATTTGAATCGGGTCATGATTTAGCAACCCAACTCCCTCCTATTGGTTGGTTGAGGTCCATCCGGTTCATTTGTGGTGGTGGTGATCGATGCTCCACTAAGCTATTGCTTACCCACTTGCTTGCTGGCTGGTTTACACCAGAGTGATTGCACTGTCCAGCCAACCACGACCCTAGGTTCATTCGTGGTGGTGGAAAACTCTACTAAGCTATTGTTTACTCTTTCCACAGTGGCTGTCTCCGCTCCTATCCCTTGTGGTGCTTTTCAATCTCAGGTGTGCTGCCCATTAGTTTCTCTTATTATCTATGGTTGGCGATGTCAGTCAGATCAGATCATTGCATGGCTGCATGTACGATGTGCTCACTTGAACTTGATCTGGGTGGAATGATCGAAAGGAGCAAGCTGTTTCCCTTTTAAAACAATAGCCTCTCTACTCTCTTTTTTATCCACCTCCCTCTATTTCTTTTTGATCTCCCTCCAAACAGAACAACAGTATTTGAAGGGTGGGGGTGATGCCTCCGTTCTATATATAGATAGATGAACATACATAAAGAAGCCTATCTCTCTTCTATCTGCTTACCATACATACCTCCCGTCTTATCGTTTCTCCCCTCCAGTCGGTCCATTTCAATCAAGAAAGCCAAGGCCAAGGTTGGGGAGGGAAGCTAATATAAGGAGATAGAGCTTTCCATTTCAATTCCGCCAAAAACTCCATACATATCATAGTGAGCTCCCGCCTCTGGACTTCTGGATGGATCACTCTACGATAACCGCACTTCCCAGTCTATCTCACATCCCTTAACCTCACCGCGGAGGCTGTTTCACGACCTTACCTCTAATGCTTTTTAAGTTTTAGAAGGATTTTGTCAGAGTGATAGTGTGGGATTATTGTTACAAACTTCCGTCCAACCCTCGTCTTGACTAGGGTATTCTTTAGGCTTTTCTTTAGCAGGTTGCTTCTTTGTTGGTAAAATAGGGTGAAGTAGGCTGATATGTGCAAATGTGGGGTGCCCATGTAAGATCAATCTCTTATCTTGTGATCAAGATCATTGGAAGCAACAATTGGGTAGATTAATATAGTTCACCTTTCGGGCTAACCTTTGCTCTACTACCCTTAATGTCAATGGAGTCTTCCAGGTCTGGTAGTAAAAAGATGATATGGGCCAAATTAGCCAAACTTTCTAAATGGGAAACAAGACAGTCCATGAATTGCCTCTCAGTCCTAACTAGGCATTGAACTTGAGTCGACTTGTTGGCTGAGAAGGGTTTGTCTGAACTGGGACACATCCATTGCCCTTGCTTGAAAACTTTTGCTGAATGTGCATGTTTGATAGATTGAAACAGGATAAAGTTGTTGGTGAGTTTTCTGTTAATCACAACTTTCTAGCCAAGAGGCTCCTAGCTTTCTTTCATCCAGTTATGTAGTCACCTCAGGTGGAATATGATTCAAGAAATTCCTAACTAAACTTGGCTAAGCTTGTCTACATCCTTAGCATAATCTACCTCAATGCAGTATGTGCATGCATGCATGCATAGAGATGGTTTGGGCTCAAAAGAATGAAGCTTTTCATAAGAATAAGAGTCTGTGATTACCTCTGGTACTCTGGGAGGAACCTGTTTACTTTTGAAGCCACCATGGCTGTCCTCGCTACCTACAAGAGTCAGTTGCAAGTCCTTGGAAGCCATAGAAGGAAATTTAATGCTTCCTTAATCAGGGAATGGAAACCTGCAGCAAGAAAAAAGTCAAACACATGCAGCAATATAGGACTTTCAATTTGCAAATGAAGGGGCTAAAGGGTATAAATAATACAGAGTAGCGGCTAATCAGTCAGAGAATAAAGGCCATACAAAGCAGAAAATCTCTGTTGCACAGCCTAGTTTCCACTGACTGGGCTCCTCAATACGTTGTCACTGGAAAAGCTAGACTTGTAGTTTAGTCATGGATAATTTTTCATTGTAAAGGAAGGTCTCACAGTTAGGCTTTTTGTATGAGTTGCACTGTCAAAAATGTAAAGAAAAAGTGCATATCTGCCGATATGGCAATCAAATGTAAAACTGGTGACTCAGTCATCACTGGCAAATTTTGTGTGGAAATAAGTTATTTAACTGGATAGATTCAGAAAAACAATATTTACTAGGTAGAAGCAAGCTATGTGATCTACATTTGCTGTTCCCTTGAAATTGACTACAATCTTTAATCTTGAAGCATATTTGTGTGAAGGTCAATGGTTATATCACCAATATGAACAACTCTCTTTTAAATAACGTAAGCCTTTTATGTCCATAGGTGATGGAAGGGATGTATTGAAGAAAGAAGCTTGTCATAAGGTACCACCCATATGACTGAGATATACGATCCCACAGCCTTGAATGCCATGCCTATACTTTGGAAGATTGATCCACAATAATTTATTAAAACATTTTGAAACAGTTTATGCTAGATGGCTTTTCTGCCCCTGCTTCATTTTGCTATCAAAATGGGCAAATGTATAGCGTGTTCTACTTCAAGCTCTAGAAAAGATGTGAGATATCCCTGGAAGTCTCTAGTTACGACTTTTTCTTGTTGATGTGACATAATGTTATTTTGTTTCAGCAATTTGACTTGCTTAATGCTGACATTTCATTATGTAACCAAGGGTGATATTTTTTGATACTAGTAGGAATCATTCAAAGGTCGAGTAGTTCATGTGTTGGAAGGGATGGAAAACACAACCACAGTTCATGTGGCTTATGTATTTTGAGAAGCTTAATTTTTAAAATTGTTATGGATTCTGGTTAAACTTAACTTTGGGATATTTTCAATGGTAACAAATGATTGCAATATTAATAACTTCAGCTGGCATTCTTGTTATGTTCAAGCCGTTTCTGTAAATTCCATTTCCATGTTTGATATAGCTCACGTTAGATCAATGACTCATTTATTGTTATTGTAGTGTTGGCCCTGCTGATATCGTTTTTGGTTAAGCAAGCATATTTTAAGGAGAGGTTCAGTGTGACAGTTCATGGTTAATGATGGGTCTGCCAGGCCTGTTGATATGCAGTGCATNATATTATTGGGATGAAAATATTTCACTGCAGCTACAGAGGTACTGATGGTTTTCAGTTATGTTTGAACGGTTAATGGAGTAAAGCCCTAAATGTTACCATGATCAAGAACTTCATGCTCATGTAGCTAAATTCTGGTTGGTCAGACCTCCTAGGCAATGAATTGTTCACGGGGCGTGGTGAACATGTGGATTAAAATGACAAAGTGGTCAAAGGTGCTGGAGCTTGTTTCAAGTTTATTGTACGTTCATTCCTGCACACATACATGTAAGGGCACCGCAAGAGATTCATAATGCTTGCCACAACTTTAGTCACAATAAGAAGAAGGCCACAATTTTTTTTCTATCTAAACCTCTTTATATTGTCATATTTATATAAAACTAGTTTTAAAAGTAATCCTATTCTCATAGAAGCGAGAGTCTGTAAGGGCACCGCAAGAGATTCATAATGCTTGCCACAACTTTAGTCACAATAAGAAGAAGGCCACAATTTTTTTTCTATCTAAACCTCTTTATATTGTCATATTTATATAAAACTAGTTTTAAAAGTAATCCTATTCTCATAGAAGCGAGAGTCTCTCCCCCATTTAGAGCATAACTATGACTAGATACTTAATATACAGGAACAATATAAACGTGGAAGACAAGAGACTTCCTTGTTTGCTTCAAACACTAGTCGAACAAGTAGGGTTTTCATAAAGATGTCAAGTCTTGGTTAAATCATTGGGGAATAAAGGAAGAAGTCACTTTGCATAATAATGATAATATTGAAAATATTGTTACATCTAAATTTAAAGGGAAATTGCGGTGTGATAAGAATTAGATGATAAAAGAAAATTAAGATACTATAAGGAGGTGACCAACCCAAATCTAGAGGTTCAAAAGTATCTCTATGTTTTGACTAGCGTTAATAAGAAAATCAACATTGCTAAAATAAGAACATACTCTCATGAGCTCCATAGTGAAACATGCATTGAACAAGTCATGGGCTGAATTATTTTTGTCATCTTTGTGATATTAAGTGGGTTGAAGATGAAAACTGTTTTTTCTTAAAATGTCATGCATACATCCACATTAAATCACAATTTCAAATATTTGTTACAACACCAACTTTCTTAACCTTTTAATTGATCAAAACTATGGTAATTTAGGAACGTTTTTCTTAAAGTTTTTCGAGCATAGAAATAAAGTTGTAAAACAAACCAATTTTTTTTTTTTCTTTAAGATCTGATAAACCAAATTTGGTATGTAACCGTCATTATCAATGTATTATACGAATTGTTCAAAAAATAAAAAAAATATTCCTATTTTAGTGTAAATCTGCAAAGCAATTAAATTTTTTAATTTTAATTATATTTACTTAGAATATTTAGGTAAAACTATTGCCTCTAAGAAACTTATAAAATTCCAATTGTCCTATGTTTTTCCATTTATGGAAGATTAATGATGTAATGCATAACTTCTTAATAAAAAACCACCATTTAATCTTGGTGATACATCGCTCCTCCCAAGAACCCCTTAGGTTATGCTTTTCCATTTATAAATGATTAACAATGTAATGCATAACTTCTTGATGAAAAACCATGCTCACAAGAATCTCTTAGGTAATTCTATGTTTGATATAAACATGCACCTTAGATGAGTTTATGCCTTTTAAAGAAGGGGTGTGTCATTAGTATATATTTGGTATTTAGAGGATGGCTTAGATATGAAGAGCCTTGTTTTAAAAAAAGAATCTCTTAGGTAATGCTATGTTTGATATAAACATGCACCTTAGATGAGTTTATGCCTTTTAAAGAAGGGGTGTGTCATTAGTATATATTTGGTATTTAGAGGATGGCTTAGATATGAAGAGCCCTGTTTTAAAAAAAGTGAAGCTCATATCCGAAGTATAATTATGAAACCATTGCCTCTCTTGCAACTATGAGATGAGAATGTTTATTTGCATTTTGTATATTTGTGAAATATAATATACGTTTGCATTTTTTTAACTCCTTAATTATCTTACTCAAGATGTAGCACTTTGTGAATGATATAGGGTCAATGAGATGGTGTGAAATCAATGTTTATGTATTTTTATCTACGCTTAATCTTATATCTTGCGTTGCGAGGCTTTAGAATGGTGTTATCCCTACATATGATTGGATGCACCAAGTTTGGTCTTGAGATCTCAAATCATATCGACCATTGCAAAAAATATCAAGCTTATTGTTTATGATGTGAAGAAGACATTTTAGGTTCAGAGGTTGATAATTGAGAGGAAATTATAACTAACTTTTTGACTTAGAGTTGATGGAATTTTGTGGATAATACCAAGAGGTTATAATCGATGTGTTTCTTATTATGTTTAATCCTCAATAAGATGAGATATTACTGGAATCATTACAAGGACTGGAAGGATCTTATTGCGTTTGTCCAATCATACACAAATAAAGGATTCAAAACATATCCCTTTGTGTACATTGATTGACACTTATCACAATTAGTAAAAGTACCTTAACTCTCTCTAATCACTTCGTACAATAAGCGAGGGACACCTATAAAAAATAAATGTTAGTGGATCAAATCATAACGAGTGATCCCTATTACCAGGGATGAGTGTTAGTATGTTGTGAAAGGGAGTGTGAGGAAATGCCTTGGAGGCTCTAGTGTGGTCCTTGTGATGAAGAAACCCAAGGCACTTTTTGAAGGTGGATGAGATTCATCGGGCTTGGGGAGCATAAGTTTGAACCACATTACATTGGATCGAGTTTGGAGATAAGCCCGTGAAGGAATTTCTAAATCTTTGGGCACTAAAGAGGCCTTTGAAAGAATTGCAATGCTCAAAACTAAAACAAGGTGAATTTCCAAACTAGGGGATATTGAGAAAGAATTTGTAAACCAATATAAAAACGTCTTCTAGTGGCAAGGAATGATTAAGGATTGTAAGTTGGCCATGCAAATTTACCTCAACAATGTCCCTTGAACATGAAAGATTATGTGACTAGGGGTTGACCTTAGAAGAGCAAAAATGACCTTGATGGTGATCACTCATGATAAGTTCTCCAAACTTGACGGATATCCATGTGAGTTTATAAGGTTGCATGGGACTTTGTTGAGTTGAATTTGGGGCTAGTGTACAAGGACGATGTACATAAACAATCATTAAGGAACATGTCAACACGGGGTTGATTAAATTTATCCCCAACCTTGGGGACCCAAAGTTGATTAGCAATTGGAGGCTCGTGACTCCGTGAAAGGTTTCTTACAAAATCTTAGCCACAAAATTAGTCGTTCAATGTAAGTACACATTGCCAAAGAATAATCATTTAGTGTAAGTAAACATTGCCAAAGATTGTTAGACTTGAGAAAATGAGCTTTACTAGAGTTTGTTTCATCTTAGGAAAATGTCATTGTTGTTTGGGAAGTTATCGAGTGGGCTAGGTCCCTAGGCCTATATGTCTTGTTTATTAAATTGACTTTGAGAAGGTATANGATATAAACATGCACCTTAGATGAGTTTATGCCTTTTAAAGAAGGGGTGTGTCATTAGTATATATTTGGTATTTAGAGGATGGCTTAGATATGAAGAGCCTTGTTTTAAAAAAAGTGAAGCTCATATCCAAAGTATAATTATGAAACCATTGCCTCTCTTGCAACTATGAGATGAGAATGTTTAGTTGCATTTTGTATATTTGTAAAATATAATATACATTTGCATTTTTTTAACTCCTTAATTATCTTACTCAAGATGTAGCACTTTGTGAATGATATAGGGTCAATGAGATGGTGTGAAATCAATGCTTATGTATTTTTATCTACGCTTAATCTTATATCTTGCGTTGCGAGGCTTTAGAATGGTATTATCCCTACATATGATTGGATGCACCAAGTTTGGTCTTGAGATCTCAAATCATATAGACCATTGCAAAAAATATCAAGCTTATTGTTTATGATGTGAAGAAGACATTTTAGGTTCAGAGGTTGATAATTGAGAGGAAATTATAACTAACTTTTTGACTTAGAGTAGATGGAATTTTGTGGATAATACCAAGAAGTTATAATCGATGTGTTTTTTATAATGTTTAATCCTCAATAAGATGAGATATTACTGGAATCATTACAAGGACTGGAATGATCTTATTGCATTTGTCCAATCATACACAAATAAAGGATTCAAAACATATCCCTTTGTGTACATTGATTGACACTTATCACAATTAGTAAAAGTTCCTTAACTCTCTCTAATCACTTTGTACAATAAGTGAGGGACACCTATAAAAAATAAATGTTAGTGGATCAAATCATAACGAGTGATCCCTATTACCAGGGATGAGTGTTAGTATGTTGTGAAAGGGAGTGTGAGGAAATGCCTTGGAGGCTCTAGTGTGGTCCTTGTGATGAAGAAACCCAAGGCACTTTTTGAAGGTGGATGAGATTCATCGGGCTTGGGGAGCATAAGTTTGAACCACATTACATTGGATCGAGTTTGGAGATAAGCCCGTGAAGGAATTTCTAAATCTTTGGGCACTAAAGAGGCCTTTGAAAGAATTGCAATGCTCAAAACTAAAACAAGGTGAATTTCCAAACTAGGGGATATTGAGAAAGAATTTGTAAACCAATATAAAAACGTCTTCTAGTGGCAAGGAATGATTAAGGATTGTAAGTTGGCCATGCAAATTTACCTCAACAATGTCCCTTGAACATGAAAGATTATGTGACTAGGGGTTGACCTTAGAAGAGCAAAAATGACCTTGATGGTGATCACTCATGATAAGTTCTCCAAACTTGACGGATATCCATGTGAGTTTATAAGGTTGCATGGGACTTTGTTGAGTTGAATTTGGGGCTAGTGTACAAGGACGATGTACATAAACAATCATTAAGGAACATGTCAACACGGGGTTGATTAAATTTATCCCCAACCTTGGGGACCCAAAGTTGATTAGCAATTGGAGGCTCGTGACTCCGTGAAAGGTTTCTTACAAAATCTTAGCCACAAAATTAGTCGTTCAATGTAAGTACACATTGCCAAAGAATAATCATTTAGTGTAAGTAAACATTGCCAAAGATTGTTAGACTTGAGAAAATGAGCTTTACTAGAGTTTGTTTCATCTTAGGAAAATGTCATTGTTGTTTGGGAAGTTATCGAGTGGGCTAGGTCCCTAGGCCTATATGTCTTGTTTATTAAATTGACTTTGAGAAGGTATATGATAGAGTAGAGTGGCCCTTCATTCTTGCAATTCTTAAAACATTGGGTTTTGGACAATTTTTGGCAAGTGAAAACTCTCATCATAGACATAATATCCACCTCTTTATTAACCAAACCAAATTAGAGGAGATTGGCCTTTTTGTGTCAATTAGGCAATGTTGCTTGCTTGCTTTGGTGTTGTATGTTATCTCTGCAAAATCCTTGGTTCCCTTCTCCAACATAAGGTTGCTTGACAATGCTTCTATATATCTTCTATTTAATCAGGAACACTCGTGCATTTTATCTTATCAATCATGGTTTCCAATGTACTTGTGAGATGTTGCGCACTGTGTGTGCGGCTTGCAAATTCTTATCTTGCACTAGTTTCTTAATATGCTTCTACAAAAATGAAATTAAATTGCGAAAAATCAAAACACACAAGAACTATCTTCGAACACTTGTGACTTCGAGTCTAATGTATGGCCCCTCTGAGAGCGATATCATCAGTAACCTAGTTCTGTGATATCACTTCTCTTTCTTTGTAATTAGAGTGTGTTCTCATAATCTATTTCTACAACCAAGCATTATACATGAATCAAAGCAAATCAATTCTAGGAAAGAAGTAAACATAAATACGATACAAACTACAACATAAACAATTGGACATAAACACGGTACAAGCTACAACATACAATTGCGGGAAAGTAAGCAAATCATACTTAAATTGAAATACTAAAAAAGAAATAAAAGAGGATTGAATTGCTCAATGCCCTGTTCTTGTGGAGTGAGCTCTGCCTCCAATAACATGGCAACAAACTTAATCTACAACAACAAAAACTAGTTAAGCACACACATGAAAATGAGCAAATTGTAATCTCAGTTAAAAATCGGATTTCAAGAACTTGTAGTTTTATTCCATCATGAATTTGGACATTGCTCTAAGAGTCCCTCCCTTTGGAATGGATATGACACTCTATTTTATACATAAACTTTCTTGCAACTAAAAACCCACTTGAGGATAAGAGATTCCCAAGTGATTACGACAATTTGCTAAATTTACAACTCATAACTAGATAGTTCCAAGATTCTAGCCAACCCCATAAAATTTAGAATACCACGGACTGCAAAATTTGTAATTAGTTGTTTGGGTTACAACAACTTGCCCAAAATACATTCAAGAGCCATGGAGTTGTGGAAAAACTCATTTTAGATGTTGTTGCAACTCTCTCCCAAGCATCAAGGACGAATTTGGAACTGATAAATATATGGAAAAAA
>JZKD02S1655024.1:67304-77370 GCA_000966675.3 Picea glauca
AAGATGATGAGCCACCCAAGAAGATAACTAAATAAGAGATTGAAGATTATGTTTTGTTTTCCACCCTCTCAGGATCTGTGACACCTAGAGAGGATACTTGGCTCATAGATATTGGTGCATCTAAGCACATGACAGGTCAGAAATATGTTCTCTCTAGCCTTAAAGAAAATGACTTCCCCCAAAAATGTTCATTTGGAGATGATTATTAGTACCCTATCAAAGGAATGGGAGAATCCAACTACAAACTTGATTCAGGAACTCCGATGAGAATGAAGGATGTACTCTATGTACCAGGTTTTACAAAGAACTTACTTTTTATTTCATCCCTAGATAAGAAAGGTTTCAGGGTTGCATTCATGGATGGTGAAGTTCTTATGTGGCCTAAAGGAAAAAACTATAGAATATGCAATTGTTATTGGAACATAAGAAGGCGATTTGTACAAATTAAAAGGTCACTCAGATGTAGCCTTGACTCACTCTACTAAAATTCCTTGTGAACTCTAGCATAGAAGACCAGCTCACATCAACTACAAAGCCTTACCATATGTAAGAAAGGTAGTTATAGGTTTACCAAAATTAAAGGTTGATCATGAAGGTGTATGCAAGATATGTGCACAAGGAAAGAACATACAAAATCCTTTCCCAAAGAGAGACAATAAAGCAAAAGGAATCTTGGAACTTGTCCACTCAGATGTATGCGGTCTAATGCCATCAACCTATCTAAGTAGGTATGTATACTATGTATCCTTTATTGATAATTACTCTCATAAGACTTGGGTTTATTTCTTGAAATAAAAACATGAAGTACTTGGAAAGTTCAAGGAATTCAAAGCCTTGGTAGAAAACCTCTCCGAAAGGAAAATCAAGATACTCAGGTCAGACAATGGAGGAGAGTACACTTCAAATGAATTCATAATATTTTACAGAGATGTCAGGATTAAGAGGGAACTCACCACTCCCTATAATCCTCAACAAAATGGTGTAGCAGAAAGAAAGAATAGAAAAATTATTTGGAAGCAATAAAGACTATGATTCACGATCAAGATCTTCCAATGCACTTATGGGCTGAAGCAACAAGAAAAACAATATATGTCCAAAACAGATTATCCCATAGTGCACTTGGATTCAAAACTCCCAAAGAAATGTTCATTGAAAATAATCCAGAAGTAATCCATATAAAAATATTTGGTTGTCCAGTATTTGTACACATTCCAAAAGAAAAGAGAACTAAGTTGGATCCTTCAGGAAAGTAGGGAATATTTTTTGGTTACTGTGAGGTCTCTAAGGCCTTCAAATTTTACATACCAGGCTACCATCATATTGATATCAACAAAGATGTAACCTTTGATGAAGATGAAACACTCAACATATCAAGGAAATTCCAACTTGAAGAAGTATATGAAGAATAACATGTAGATCCCAGAGTTTCAGAACCCATGAAGGAAGTTACAATTATCCCTGATGATGAGATTCTAGAGGATCATGATATGATAAAATATCAAGAACCTCCCCGTATGACGATCTCTCACAAGAGAAAGCCAACTTGGGAAAGAGAACTTATTCAAGATGAAAAGAAGTATGGTGCCCCAGAAGGAACCATGAGATAAAGAAAGAAACCTAAGAAATTCTCCAACTATATGGATTTCATGTGTGATCTCATAAAAAAGGAACCTACTTTCTTTGAAGAATCCATTCAGAAGAAAGAATGGATGGACACCATGACATAAGAATACCAATCCATTATAAATAATGATGTATGGGAAGTAGTTCCAAGACCAAAGAACAAAGATGTGGTATCTTCCGAGTGGATATACAAAATAAAACATGCAACAAACGGAAGTATTGAAAAGTGTAAGGAAAGATTTGTGGCTCGTGGATTTTGTTAGAAGGAAGGTATTGACTATGAAGAAACATTTTCTCCTATAGCCAGATACACTTCTATCAGAGCCATCATAACTCTTGTAGCCAAAATGAAGTGGAAGTTACACCAGATGGATGTGAAAACAACATTTTTAAATGGTGTTATTGAAGAAGAAGTGTATATAGAACAACCAAAAGGGTTTGAAGTTGAAGATATAAAGACTCATGTCTATAGGTTGAAGAAATATCTGTATGGGCTGAAGCAAGCTCCTAGAGCTTGGTATGGTAGAATTGATAGTTTCTTGACGAGCTTGGGATTTACCAAAAGTAAAGCTGATCCTAACCTTCAAGGTTATGAATGATGAGACAATTATATTGCTACTATATGTGGATGAATTATTCTTAACAGGAGAAGAAAATCTCATCACAGATTGCAAGAAGAAGCTCGTTGTAGAGTTTGAGATGAAAGACCTAGGCCTGATGCATTATTTCTTAGGTATTGAAATTTGGCAGAGCCCAGAGAAGATCTTCCTTAACGAAGGGAAATATGCAGTTGAAATACTGAAAAGATTTGACATGTTGGAATGTAAATCCATGAACACACCTATAGAAACAAATTTGAAGCTCCTGGTTGATACTTCATCAGAATTGGTTGATGTTTTTCTATATAGAATTATTATTGGATCATTGATTTATCTGACGAATACCAAGCCAGATATATGCTTTGTTGTGAACACCTTGAGTCAATATTTGGTGGAACCTAGATGTGTTCACCTCGTAGATGCAAATCATGTGATGAGATACCTTAAGAGTACATTGGATTATGGTCTCTTTTATAATGGAGATCATGAATTCAGACTGTATGGTTGTACTGATTCAGATTGGGATGGAAATGCTTTAGACATAAATAAAAATTCATGATTTTGTTTCAGTTTGGGGTCAACCATGACTTCATGGAAAAGCAGGAAGCAATCCAATATTTCTCTTAGCATGACAAAATCAGAGTACATTGCAACATGTTCCGTCAGTTGTGAAGCCATATGGCTTTGGAAGTTGTTGATAGGTCTGTTCGATATGGAGATGGAAGCCATCGTGATTCTATGTGATAACCATAGTTGTATAAAGATGTCGGAGAACCCAGTGTTCCATGATAAGCCGAAGCACATAGAGATATGGTATCACTACATTCATGATATGGTGTAGAGGAGAGTTGTAAAGCTCTAATATGTTGTCACATATGAGTAGGTTTCAGATGTGTTGACCAAGCCTCTGTCTCATGTGAAGTTTGAGTACTTCCGAGACAAGCTTGGTGTAGTCCGAAAGGACCTACCTTGAAAGGGGGAGTGATGCTGATGATACTATGGTATCCTGACCAATAACGGTTAGCTCCGTTAGGTTTTTATATCCTAGGGGATTGATAATCCTTGGGAAGATCCTGAAGGTATAGTAAGGATGATCTGTTAGAGTACCTGTGCATGTATATGCCAATTGTGGTCAGTAGTGGTAGCTTTGTTAAGATTTTATATCCTATGGAATCTTATGATTCCTAGACAGATCCTGAAGTTCCGGTAAGGACAGTCTATCAGAGTACCACGTGGTAGCTTGTTAGGATTTTATATCCTAGGGAATCTTATGATTTCTTGGCAGATCTCGAAGGTCTAGTAAGGACGATCTATCAGTGTACCACAAATGTTGTTGTTGATACACCTGCCTCATTCTGTTGCCACATGTTGTTGATGATGTTGTCCCAACTTTGTGCTGTTGATGATGTTGTCCTAACTTCGTCCTGTTGATGATGTTGTTTTAAGGACAACTTTGTGCTGTTGATGATGTTGTTGTTCCAGCTTCGTGTTGTTGATGATGTTGTTCCAGCTTCGTGCTATTGATGTTGAAGTCTTAGCTTCATGCTGATAACGATGATGATGTTACTCTAGCTCCATGCTGTAAGCGATGATGATATTGATGATGAGAAACACTTATGATGATTTATAGATGTGCCAGTCAGTGTTCCAAATGTTGATGATGATGTTTCCCTCTCCTTTTCTTAATGATGTTGTATTGAGTCATGTAATTAGAATACCCTTCTTGTTAAGGGGGAGTGTTGAAATATTGTAACTTCGAAGAATATTCTAATTATATTTGAGTTATTATTTAATAGATCAAATCCCCTTTTGTGGATTGATCATGTCGGGTATTGTATAATATCAAATCCCCTTTTGTGTGTTGGTCAAACTACATTTGTATAGTGGTATTTGTAAAGTCGACCCCTGGTAATTATAAAGTGGTTTTAACCACTTCTAGGAGAAGTCGGCCCCACCAAGTGAAGAGACATAACCCTAGCGCCTCCTCAACTTGTATTTATATGTGAGGATGGTTCCTCATTTGAACACACTGACACTCATTCATCTAATGCACATATCTTTAAGGAAGTTGCGGTTGTAGGAGGAAGGAGATGAGAGGCACATGCTCAGTCTTGGTTTATATTTGGTGTTTTGGTCTTAGTCTTGGCATTGTACTGGAAATCTATTATTGAGGAAGTTTTTCCTGGGTTTTCTCCCCCATGAGGGTTTCCCAGGACAAAATGTTGCATACCTCGTGATTGTGTTTCTTTCAATGATCATATTTATGTTGTTGTTTTGGAAATGCAATGAATGCTCATGTAATTTTCAAATAACCTAATAACAACACTAAAACTTAACATCTATCTCATGATGTCTCGAGCACATATATCTTATAGGATAAATTTTGTCTCAAGCACATATATATTATAAGATAAATTTGTGAAAGACATATACAATTCCTTAGAATTGATCATGGGATTAAAATAACTATCCTTCTTTTTAATGAGACTTTTAATTTTTAATGGAAATTTTAACTTCTTAATAATTGTATGAGGTAATTATCAAACTATATTTGTAACCTCAAAATTTTTCCAAATTATCTTTAATAAAATATGGATTAGATGAATGAGTGACAAAACTATCATTAGTCTAAGCTTGCATGGGAATCTCCATATGTACAATGATGACGATTTACATGTCGAAATAAATGCATTCTCAAACACTATACACTTTTAACAATTTACATGTCAAAATAAACACATGCTCAAACAAGAAATAGAGGGGGAAACCTTAAAGTCTTTTAACCATAATATTCCGATCTTCATCATTTATTTAAATTCTTACTCTTCATTAAGACAAATTTATTATCTTCATCTATTGAACTTAGGTCCTAGTCCTTCGTGATATTCCTTCAAATATTTTTTGGGGTGTTTCTTCCTTTTCCATGTCCAAACCCACACTTGTCCTATTCTTTCTTCTCCATTCTCTCAAGTGAAATTTCAAGTTACAATGATTGATCAAATTCCCATAGGTATGACATATAGAAAATAGAAAGGGAATGCCAACGTAATCCAACATTTAAACATAGTTTCCACTACCCACCTCTATCTCTATATCCTCCACCATCCCATCCTTCAAACCCATCTCCACCAATATTCCAGTTACTGAGTAAGTAGTATCCATTTTAAACTATTCATCCACTTCTAAAAAGTTCCCTAGACTATCTCTTGTAAACTTAAAAACTTTCGTATACCTTACACTCAACATTTTATCCCCTTTAAGGTGTTTTGTAATTTGTAACACTCCTCCTCGTGTGAACCTCTCAATTTAAACAATTGCACAATCATCGTTTCAATGAGAATAACTTTGGAAGAAATAAATTTATCACATTTAGACTGAGTTAGAAAACTTGAAAACCACACTTGAGATTAACATTTCTATTTTTCTACCATAACTCCAGAAAAGACAACACATAGTAATTCATTCCAGAATATCATATTAACAATGGAATTGTGCTCCATCTAACAACTACTGTAAACCATTAAAGACTAATAATTTTTCAATTAATAATTATCAATAATTTACATATTTCAATTGTGAGCCCTATTTTTTAAATAAAACAATTATTGTTCACAAAGTGAATTTATTAGGGTTACCATACAATTGATTCTTGACTTGTCAAACTTGATTTGTGTTTAAATACCTTTTTTCATCAACTTTCTAATCATTGGAAAGTTCACTAGTTGACCATCCTACCAATTTTGTTCAGTTTGCATAGAGGACACAAAATCCATAGAGATCTGCAAAAACGAAAATGCAGGATATGTTAAAGCTTGGAGACATACCGAACTTAATATAAAAGGGAAAATGCCACTTTCAATCTTAGAGGAGATGGAATCAAATGAAACTATAGTTTCAGTTGATGGAGATAGAGTTTTTGATCTTGTTAGAGAAGGTAATTTTTATGTTTCAGTTGTTTGAAAATATATTTGTTATATATTTAAACGAATTGTAGATGTACTTGCAAGTTGGATATATAAAATTTATATATAGTAGATGAGTTTAATGGCACGTGCATGTGTGCTAATCTAACATGAACTCCTTGTTGAAACATATCGAATTATTTGCAGGATATGTCTTTGCCATGGTTGCACCTGTAGACAACACTGAAAACGTGAAATATTATTTGATGCAATGCATAGAACAAAAGATGAGGTTATTAGAATATTTTGATGATAACGGTTTTATATATGAAAGAGGATCCATCGTATTAAAAGACTATTTTTTTCAAGAAACCCATCAAACCGTTAGTCATGTTCACTTTCAAGACTATCAGTCGGATGTCATAAGTTGTCAATATAATCATTTGGTATGTTCAACGCACATAAAGTTAATAGAAGTTCAATCAAGAAAAAAACAAAAGTTAGAAAATGGAAAATGTCAAAAGCCGATCATGATCAAATAATTGAAGATGACATACCATTACGATTTCTTTAAACAAGTGACATACATTCCATAATTTTTTATTTTGCATTGAAAGTACACGTATTTATTAATATCTAGGATTCTGGAATCATTTGGTTTAGTTTACTTTCATGGTCCATTCAAATAAGGAACTATATTTTTGATGAATTATAAAGTTTACCGAGCCTTATTTATAGTTTTGTTCATAAAACTAGATCTAAATTGGTCAATTCAAAATTATTAAATATTCCGGTCCCCATATGTCCTCCAGACCACTTGAGGGATGAGATAACATGCTATATATTTTCTAGTCATGCCCCAAATTTGATCTTGTTTTGTTTTTAATACCATGTTCATTCGCATAAGGTGAGTTTTAATGAAATATTTTTCATGTACTTCTTTATTTAAAAACACAATTTCGCACATATAACTAGATCTCAATTATAATTTGTGTTTGGGTTTAAAGGGTTTATGCAGTTTCATATCAAGGGTCTCATATCCCACTCAATTATAAACTTGTACATATAATTTTAATAAATATTTAGCCAAAAATTAAAGATAACCATGAAGTATAATCCCTAATTACAACAATTCGAAGTACCAATCACTTAAATAAAATGACTATCTATATAAAATGAAGCAATTGATCATCATTGCCATTATCCCACCACATGATAGAGAGAACATCATACTTGAGTGTTGTAGATATTGTATTAGATACAATACAATCATTACAATCTACACAAGACATAGCCACCTTATATATGACCCGAGCAAGTCCCTCTTGGAAGTAACTAGTAAGTAAGATGAATTATTTTTCTTTAGAATTGAAACATTTGTATGACTATATTATTTTAACACTTCTATGAGTTGGGATCTATATATCCATTGGTTCAAAAACATGTACCCTAGGAGAATCCATTGAAATAGACTGCTAGGGATTATTTAAACATGTTGATAGAATATTATCTTAAACCAACATCACCAAAATATTTGTGTTTCGATATGTCACTAAATTGGGTGATATAGTATAATGATCACATAGCTGAACATTTAATATATGTCCATTTCATTAAAAAAAAAAAACATATGAAACATGACACACAACTTAACCAAAATTTGGCACAATGTATTTCATTATAGTTAATTATGAAAGTTGTTGAATATATATAAAGATTTGTCTTGAAAGACCACTATTTTCATAGTGTTGTTGTCTTTGTAGCTAGTTTACCTCCTATGCAAATTCTTTTTTACCATTTCATGATTTATTTTCTAGAGACAAATTCTTTTCCATTTTTGCTACAAAATTAGAAGTATTTCTATAAGTTGAAAATTGAAAGTTATTTCAAAAGCCACAAAAGGTAGTTGGTAAGGTGCATTGATTAATGAAGTATAGACAAATCCTCATGGTCTTGTCACCCTTCAAAGATGTTTGTAAAATGAGTTCAATATAGTTCTACATGATATATATGATATTTCAAAATTAATCTTGACCCTTTAGATCTCATATATTTCAAAATTATATAATATTTCCAAATTAAACCCTTCAATTTGTATTGAAATAAATCATTTTTAATTTCAACACACTATTATAGAACATAAACTGTCCTTTCACCATCATAAACAATATAAACCTTTTATCATAGAACATAAATTGCTAGGTTTCACTATCATAAACAATATAAGAGAAATCAAAGATCAAACAATAAATTCATATTTTGAGTTCCACACACACATTGAAAGTTCGCATAGTTGCAATAGTTACACATCCAAATACATAGGTTCCAAAGGCATTTTAGGATAATAACAAAAACTAAGAGACAATTAACATTTAACTCCAAAATGCAACTCTAAGCCATCGTTGAGATAGATCTCTTCATAGCTTAAAAAAAAAAAAATCTCAAATTTAAAATTTAAACATTTTAAATAAAATATATCTACAAATTTCAAAAAAAATGTACACATACCATTTTAGATAAATAAAACAAATTGTGATTAAAACAAAATTGCATACCAAAAGTGTTGAAGTTTCATCTTCCAACATCCATGTGCTCCTTTTCCACCAATAATGTAAACATCACTCTAACAATAAAAAGAAAAACCAATAACACATAATACCATATATTTTATTAGCAAATATTTTAAAGATATTTAACTTTATTAAATAAGCAATGAGAAAGAATAACATACCCAAGTAGATCAACACGATTAACATAACCATATGAGAAAGAATAACATACCCGACCAGAGTTCCACAGATCTAAGATTATTGCTCTCTTTTTATTATACTTTTTTGGAATTTTTTAAAAACCAAACTTCCAAAACTTCGAAATAGTTACTCTCCATATTAAGACATTCTTTGCATAAATCTTTAATTTTCTTTTATAACCAAATGCTCTTTCAACATTGTCTACATGATCTAAACAAAGTAAGATCATATCTAACCAATTTTTAAAGAGAAAAATTGTGTGCTTGGTAACCAATTTTAGTGTTCAGAGTAAGATAATACCCTGAAAATAAATTCACTTGTGTATGCAGAAAGTTCAGAAATCTCCATATTAATCCATTCTTCCAGGAAAATACTTATCTCCTCTTCTGCAGTGGAATAGATGTTTTCATATAATTAAATTCTCTTTCAAATTAAAGGACTCACAAATCTCAATATTAAGCCATTCTTCCAAGAAAATACTTATATCTATAAAAGTTCAAAAATTTCCATATTAAAAGCCATTGTTCCAAGAAAATACGTATCTCCTCTTTTTGTGGTGGAATATATGTTCTCATATAATCTTTCATGTACATGCAGAAAACATAAATCTGCACATATATTAAGTCATTCTTCAAAAACAATTTAAATCTTTCATATTTCTACATGGGATGTATTCATATTACATATAATCAAATTCTCTTTGAAATATGCTTTCATCACGATCTAAAAATAAGTGAGATCATGCACATACATAGCTTATTTGTAAATCTACAAATGTTGGTTTGTCACTAGTAAACAATTAGTTAAGAGTATGACAATACCCCGAGAAGGAATTCACTTCATTGTATACAGAAAACACAAATATCCATATTATTCCATTCTTGGACAAGAGGACAAGGAATGCAAACGAATACAATTTATAATCTTCCCATTTTTTGATGTGGGATAGAGTCTGTTCTCAAATAATCAAATTCTCAATTTAAAAATTATCTCCATCATGATCTAAAGTTTAAACATATAAATAAGATCATGTGATTATATTTTAAAATCTAGAATAGTTCTAGTTCACGATAATGATCTAATATTAAATAAGATCGGTATCCAAGTGAATTTAGAATCTTCCCTATTTCTGATGTGGGAGATCTATATTCTGTTCTCATGTAATCAAATGCTAGATTTCAAAATTAGGTTT
>JZKD02S1655024.1:79715-97466 GCA_000966675.3 Picea glauca
GATAGATATCCTTTGAAAATCCATGAATGTGAAAGTTCATAAGTTATAGAAACATAAAATGAAAATATAATTTATAAAACAACTTGAAGACATTTAAGCATTTATAACAACTTCAAAGCATCAAAGACATATATTTAGAAAACTAACAACTATATTGGTGACTATGATGCTATATATAGTGAACATGAAAATATTTAAATATAAAAAAAATGTAACATGTAGAAGATAATATATATCTATGTGTAAATTGTAGAACGCAATTTATAAGATAATCTATGTGTAACATGTAGAAGGTATTTTTTTTTATAATGTTTATTAAAGAGTTATTTAAATTATTTAAGATTCCTACCAAAGTGAACTTGTTGTGGTATATATTGGATAAGGAGACTCATCCTTAGTGTACCAAAGCATAGAACTATGCTTGTGTCCCACTCTTCAAGAACAACTAGTAAAATATAGTATGATACTAGGGATGGAGGGAAATAATGAGTAAAAACTAATATGTTTTGCACTCGTTATCCCTCCCTTAGGACACAATTGTTGCCACCACCATGATACTCCTAAACCTATGGTTCTAAGACACGGTTCTAAACCTAGATGGTGATGCAATATGAAGGAAAGCTAATTTAACTAGTACCTTATATAATATTAAGATATAGGATATATGAACTTGCAAATTACTAAAAAAACTTTAAAAAATGCATCTAATAAAATTGAAACAAGGAAAAATAACATAAATTTTCTTTTCGAGGGAGAGCCTAAGGAAGGACTGGTCAACCATACTTCAAGCAACACATGTAAGGGTTAGTCAAGCCATGGAAGTGTCAATTCAAAATATGATCTAAATATTAGATCTAAATACATATGTTATTTATTATGATCTAAATATTAGATCTTCTAGTGGTGAATTCAAAATATCTTACTTTCTTCTGTTGTTTTCATAAGAGTTATGGTGTTGCATGCATGAATCCTTATTTCATCGAGCTATTTTTAATTAATATACCTTTAAGAATACAACCAATAAAAGTAGGGTTTTTTGGCACATCCTTGTGACAAAACCCACCAACAATACTCGTTTGAATCATAGTATAATTTCCCAATGAAAATATATTTTACCAATTCAAAAGAAGGTTTGGTGAAAGGGAGGTGACATGTACCATTGTTAGGTTTCTCTACCAAGTATGTATAACCATGAGGAGATTGGTTAATTTTTCATTTCCTCTACTAATTGAAGTTGTTTTCTTGGTTTGTTACTTCCCAAAAATTCATGACAAGAAAATGACCTATAGTTTCACTTGTAATTCCTCTCCTAACAAACTAATGTTAGGCTACTTTTTGACCTAGGTTCAATGGGAACACACCGTATTTCCCACTCCACTATTGGTATAGAGTATTTTGCTTAATCCATGGCCTCCATCATGATTATTGGATGTGTCCAAAGTTTTTCAATTATGTACTTTCACCCATTGCCTCATGTGGAATCAACTTCTTCTTGACCAACATGGGCACGACTTTACATGCTTATTCTCCTCCTTGGAACATATTAAACATGTTCAAATATCCCTCCAGATTGGCTAATTCAATTGGTTTTCCATCATCATGGCTAGGGTTAACCCTTTGTCTTCTTATAGGTCTAGTGAGGACGAGGCTGTACACAATTTGGTTTGGATTTGCATGATTTTGGCTCTCAAATTGATGATGTTTTACGAGTTTTGGGTATTTATCTTGATGGGATGAACATTTTTTATTCCCACATGAATCATCTCTATGGTTTAAAGACTAAACACTATAATTAAATATTTTTTGAAGGAACTATTGAATTCATACTTGTATTCAAATTCTTTTGATGTTGATTCTTATGAAATTATCGATTTTGGTTTGCTAGATTTGACTGATACATAGATGCATATAATTATATATATATAAATTTTGTTTTCAATAAGGACACGAGCTATGATTATAGTATGTAACTTATTCATGATTTCAAAGTATATGAATTGTTAACAAAATTCATTTATAGTGTTTACAATATTAGGGTTTTAAATGAAATTGGAAAAGGGATAGATCTATCAAAAATCCAAATCAAGTTACTATCCAATGGATCTTTCATTAATTATATACATTAATTTAGGGATATAATGCAACTAATTTACATATTTACTTTTGGAAGAAAGAGATATAAAGGGGAAAGAAAAAAATGAGAATTTTGAACACAAAGTAAACGACTCACTCTTAAGAAATATAGCATTAACAATACCCAAAAGTTTCTTGCACGTTTAAAAAAAAAGAATAAGATATAAAGACAATGAAAAAAATGGAAGTAAAACTTTGTATATGAAAAGTAAATGAGCATAATTTATAATTTGCGATAGTTTGAAGCAAAAAATTTATACTACTTCATATTGCCTATCCATGTACATGGACAAACACAATTTCGAGCTTTTCCATGTACATGGACATGCCCGAATTCATGCCTTGACATCCATTTTTAAAGAGATTTTGGAGTTTATTAGACTAAAGAAGTGATTTAATTTGTTGTTCTCTATGACAAGATAATGAGAGGGTTTCTCTATTCAATGTGATACTGTGGCAAAGCCAAAAGAGGAAGGAATAAGGGGGGTACAAGGAATATTATTTAGGTGGCACTTTTTGACAACCAAAAGTTAATGGCGGGATATAAAATCATAGTCTGCCTTTGGGAAAAGGGAATTAAGAAGAAATATTTCAGGCGTGGCTCACTTATTAAGTATATATGAAACCAAAACAAATATGGCACAAATACTTCTTCTCATTGAAAGGCTCTAGTTCGAGTTTTCCCTATGGTTGTGAAATGCCTCACTTAGAGAGTGGGTAATGGGGAGAAAGGGTAGGATCAAATCCTTGAATCAGTTGCACAATATGATAAGATTTAATGTAGAAATTATTAAAGCCCATCGAATAGGGTTATATCACTTTGAACCATGTGGAAAATAATGTTTCAACTAGTGTATCACAACAAGGATGAAAATATGATAAATCAATGGGTAGTAGTCGAGAACATGTCGTGGAATTATAATTTAAATTATTCAAAGAAGAGATACACAAGGATCAAGTAATAGCTACATTGGGGGAATTACACAACAATGTGACTATAAAACATTGTTCTCTTTAGAGGTACATGGAGTGGAACTGACGAAAAACGCTCTACACACTTAAAGCTCCAAAAAAGACTAAAATCTCTCTATGGATATACATAAAGAATATGGTTCTGACCTAGGATGCACTCAAAATAAGAAATAAAAATGGGCCATGAATATGCATGCTATTTAAGTGAGGTGATGAAAGGGGAGGTGATGAAACAACAAAGCATTCAACATAAAAGTAGTGTGACATGTATTAGATGGTAGCATAATAGATCCATGGTTCCGAAGATGTAGGGTCTAGATATATAGTGGAGTCATGCTTGAAAAAGTGGTATGAAAAAAAATAGAATATTTCAAAGCTATGTCATGTTTTTTGATATAAAGAATCTAGTTGGTCAAGTATTCCCAAATTTTGAAAAAGAAACAGATACTTCCATTTTTGGTGATTTGACATACATGAGATTTATGATTGCTATTATTAGTTATGTTAAAACAAAAAAACCCTAAGGTAGATTGGAAACTTGGTTATTGATAAATCCAATGAGTGGGGAATTTTTGGTGGATGCCATGCAGATATTAGTAGAGCAGGGTGAATTTTATAAGTTATATATCTTTTTTATTATCATTTAGTGTAATGACCCCTTCGTTACGACTACAAGCGAAGCATAAGTGCAATTTTTTTTTGTTTTTTGTTTTTAGGGAAAGAGGGCTGCAGTGAAAACAATTTACCTCACCATTGACGATGAACATAAGCATGCAGTCCAAGCAATAGGAAACTATGACTCAATGCACTAGCACAGGAGAAACGGGGTGAAACATGTGTTAAAACAAGGAGAAACGATTACCCGCCTGACACAATAGGACCACGCCTACAAGCCAAGGGACAACATTCCCCTCCCGACACAACGACCTTGACGAACAAAGACTATAACCTTAAGGCACGCGATCCAAACTCTTGAAGGCGTTCAACCCGTGCGCAAAAAAATCTTACAACGCTCGAAAACACTTACGCGAAAGGCACTAACTCCGGCCAAGTTATCATTTGCTGCTATCCAAATAGGGCGTGCCATGATCTCCTCATCAGAAATCATGTCATCCCTAGGTGATAGATGCATCAATAACCTTGGCACAACACATCCTATCTGGACCAAGGACTCTAGAAAAATCCGACGCGCTAGGAGCCGAATACTGACAGGGAGACTATACCAAGACCCCGAGCAACAGGGCGATAGACGCAAGGAAACTACAATCAAGGAAGAACTCAAGCCATTACGTGACTTCGTCAACAACCCAACCATTAATCATGTCTAAAACAATCAAACTGACCATCTAGTTTAACATTGGTTACTAATCTAATAGTAAGTCAATTTCAATTAGTCCATAAATTACAATTCTATATTAACATAAAAATCAACAAGTCTAATTGCAATTAGGTCAATGTACGCCAATCTAAATTAAAATTAAAATCATATCAAGTGAGCAAGTCTAAATCATAGTTGGGTCATCAATGTACCATTAGTTTAATCTTTAATGCAATCATAGTTTGGAATGACGTGTAAGACATTAACACTTATTACTATATAACGTTTAACCAGTAGAACTAGTCATTCCACTAAATGATCAGTAGATAAAAGATCAGAGGCTAGGCATTAAAACTTAATATTATAACATAGTGATTTGATTGAAAGAGATATAACATTTACTCACTATACTATTACAATATTTCCTTGAAAGTATAACATTTAATCAAATTATATGACATTGAAAAATAATACAGTATTGCCTTAATTTAGCAAGATTAATCTCTACTTTGTTCAATACTCACTAATCTCATTTAACCATTAATCACAATCTAAATGGGAAATCCTAATTTAATCCCAAATTACAATCTAACTATCAATTAACGATATATAACCACATTAGCTATATCAATGTAGAATGCTAAATATGACACTGGTAAACAATTAAATTAAACATGCCGTCTATCTACGGTAACCGTACCAAAAATAGCTAGCTGTCCATTATCATTAAGAAGGAAACTGCTGACCATTCACGTCGCAACAACTATTATCCTGGCAGTTAACATGGAAATTAATATAGCAATTAACTTGGCCAATAAAAAAGCTGTAGCAATTAATGTTTGGCAGTGAGATCGCTGGGTACACTCAATTTGAAGGAAGATAAAAACAATACAACAGTGGAAGGACCAAGTCGTGGTCATTCCACATCAACACAGTCACAGTTTTAAAGGAGTATCACTGTACCACACATCAACAAAACACAATATACAAATGATGGCAAATCATGCCCAATCAACAACACACACACTCAAAATTTAAGGGCAATTCGTTGTGCCACACATCAACAAACACAATCAGCCAAAACGCTACACAAATAAAGGGAAAAATGTGGTAATTAATAGGAGCTCTTCTAATTACTGCACTAAGTTAATTTGGTAATTACTGGAGCAGTTTTAACGCTGTAATTTCAGTGAAGAAAACGTTGAGGGTTCCATGATCAAACGCTGAAGACTTAGAGATGAAACACTATAAACCTAGTGATACATACACAATAATTTCAGCGGAAAATAGGATGTAATCAGTGCTAAAGATATATTTCATTTTGTGATAAAAACACGTCGATGAAGGCTGGAAAATGTTGGTAATTTCAGTCAAGTCACAGAGAATATAAAAACGGAATGGGGCAAACTGTTAATTAAAAACAGAATGGTGCAATTGCTAATTCAAAACGGAATGGTGCAAACGGAATGCGATAAATCAGAATGGGGCAAATTGTAGAGTTTAAATCCTTCTTTAATAAATTTGCTGTCTGATTAAGGTTGCAACGCAGGTGAGCAATTATGATTTCGACGGCATACCAAACAAATTGCAGCCAGGGTTAAAGAAATCGTTTTTCATTCGCATGGGGTACCCAAGCAAAAAATGATGCAGGAGCATCCCTCACGACAAGCAAAACCAACGTGGAAGCAGAATATAGCTGGAAGAAGCCCAGCGCAAGTTTTTGAATTTTTAAAATTTTCCCTTGAAGTTGACGCTCTGAATATAAATGAGATCATTTAATTTAGGCGCCTTGGTAAGAATGTAATCAGACCTCGAGCCATACGCTCTCGTCTGAGATAGACAGAGGCATTTATAGTAGTAGTTGTAGGTAGATAGAATTGAATTCTTAGATTAGACAGTTTTTAGAGTGCAGGAGGGAAACCAGATATAGACACCCTCATTTGTATCATGGTAACATTAACAGGAGTTAGAAGAATCTAGAGCATAGGAGAATAGCAGAGAGCCGTAGAAGAACACCCATGTATAGATATGGGATTAATAGAAGAAGTTTATTCAGATTCATGGCTATTGTGTTATTCTCTGTGTATGTGTGTTGAATGCTTTGTTTATGAACAATTATTCCTGTTAGGCATTGTTGTTATGCTATGCGTATGATTTCATGTGTTAAGATAGAAGTCTGAGAGGAGGTAAAGTGAGTTACGATTGTTTCTCCTTTTGAGCAAGGATTCCTGCAAGGAGTGCAGTTGAAGTCGTCCGCAAGGAGTGCGTTGATAGAAGGCTCAGGGAGTTAAACTCTTGTTCTCAAAGATCTCAGAAGTGAAAGTGGGTTGCTAAAGCCGTGCAAGGAGTGCGCAGGCTGAAGAGGAAGTCTCAGTTGTAAATATGAGCAAAGGAGATCTAAGACTGCTGCTGCAGGAAGTGCGCAGAGTCAGAAGGATTCAACACTTGGGAAGTTGTTGAATGTTGAGCGCAAGGAGTGCGCGCAAGTTCCTCTGAAAGAATTAGAGTGGAAAAGATCAGGAGGAGCAAGGCCTTAGAAATTATCAAAAGGTTGCACAGAATATTTCCGTGCCAAGAAGTCCTTAAGAAGGGAGAACGAAATCGACGGTCAGGATTCACAGAGGAAAATTGTGAAATCCTGTCAACCGTTGGATCTCGGGAAAGTGGTGCAGGTTTTAAGTCCTAGTACGCAGACGAGGAGTCCCGGAGGAGTCATCGGGATATCAAGGTCATCAGGGTTTTGTTAAGACAGAGAATCGGGACCTTGTGGTTCTCGAAATCTCGAAGAAGGATCTCAGCTGTTGATCTCAATAGGACACGTGTCAGACATCAAGGCAGGAGTCGAGATTTAACCCATCGGGGATTTCAGGAGTGTGAAATCATTGTATGTTGGAATCGCGATCCGCGATATCCCGACGGGGTGCTTAGAACCATCCATTAGCAGGGACATGTGGCGAGAGATACCGAAGAGTCGGGAATCAGAGAATCGGGGTTTCTGGAGACAAGAGATTCAAGCATGTTGAAATCGCGATCCACGATTTCCCGATAGGATCCGAGCCGTCCAAACCGCAGGGACACGTGGCGAGAGATCCCGGAGAGTCGGAGTTCGGGATATCGGGGTTTCAGGAGTTGTGAAACTCTTGCACAATGAAATTGTGATCCACGATTTCCCGACACGGTTGGAGCCATTCGATCTTAGGGACACGTGTCCAAGGATCCAAAGGAGTCAAGGTTCGACATTTCGGGGTTTCCGCATACAACAGAATCGTTGCACTAGAAATCACAATTTCACGATATCCAATAAGGCGACGAGGGATCGATGACATGGAGGATAGGGCTCACACGTGCATCGGGGATCGACATTTCAGGATTCTTGGTGACGAGAAACTCACAACAGGAGAAGTCACAAAATCCCAAAACGCGACGGTCCCACAGTCATAGCGTTTCAGTGGAGGACATGTGTCATCCGTATCGGGTTTCGGGACTTGGAAGGGTCTGTGAACGAGTGCATTAGAAATCGCGAAACTCCGATACGTGATTTCCAGATGACCACTGGAGTGTGGGCCATAGGAGCCCGAGCATAGGATAGGTGTTGGAAGGTCAAGCCTTGCAGTGGGTCAACGCCAGGTGGCATCGAAAATCGAAGAATCGGAAATCCCAAGCGTGTAAGTTCTACACATTCCGATTTCGCGAAGTCTGAAACTCCGATAGGGGAAAGGATCGTGGTCTTGTGGACTAGCAGGTCACATGTGAAAAGAGTTAGCCGGAGGGAGCTAAGGGGTGCAGAGAGTAGCATCACAGATTGGGAATCGGGGATCCGTGAGGTGAGTGATTCACGACCTCGTAAGGGCCAATTTCCCGACAGGAAAATTCCCTATAAAAGTAAGGAACACGTGGGTGAAATTTCATCAGGTTTCAGGGATTTGTGAGACCCGAACCTGTGAGTTCAAGACTCACGATTACGCGAAGTCCGATTTCTCGATTTGGAGTAGGGGGATCATAAGGAGCATTCTGTGGGTGTTGGGAAGTCCCAATAAGGGATTGGAAGAGATTTTTGAGTTCTTCGGGCCTAGGGAAGAGAAGGTCCTGTGGGAGCGGATGTGCCCTGGGTGGCGTGTTGGCATCATGTGGTATCGGAGCCTGAGAAAATATTCTTTGATTTCTATAGCAGAGGACGAGGAGAATTCGCCATGCCGCCAAGGAGAAGAGGTAGACAATCACCCGATCCAGAGGGGGAAAGGGAATTGTCCAGAGGAAGAGAAGTGTCCAGAGAAGGAAGTAGGCAAGTACAAAATCTAGATGTGGAGAGAGGAATGCGAAATCTTCGTGCCAGAATGGAGGACATGGAGATAAGACAAAGGCGAAACGCTGATGCAGGAGATATCAGTGAATCCGAGGATGAAGGTGATGCTGGACATGAAGAAGAAGAAATCCCAGCAGAAGATGCAGCCAATGAGCGTTTAATTAAGGCTATCGCTTGGATGAGTTTGAGAACAAAGATGGACATTCCTGCTTATGAAGGGAGTCTGGATGCAGAAGAGCTGCTAGACTATATTAGAGCTCTTGACACTTACTTCGATTATGAAGATATCGAAGATGACAAGAAGGTCAGACATGCTGTCACGAGATTAAAGAGACATGCAGCCTTGTGGTGGGATGAACTGCAAGCTGACAGACGTTGCCAAGGCAAGCAAAAGATTAAGAGATTGGACAGGATGATTGCAAAGATGAAGGCAAAATTCATTCCCAGGGACTATCAAATTTCTCTGTTCATAAGGATGCGGAACCTGAGACAGAAGCTGATGACATTGAAAGAGTATACTAAGGAATTTTACAAGTTGAATATCAGAGCAGGTCATCGCAAAAGAAATGACAAAAAGGTGGCCAGGTATATGAATGGCCCGAGGTATGAAATTTAGGATGAACTAAATTTGGCGACCATCCGGACGGTGGAGGATGCTTACCAATTGGCTCTGAAAGCTGAGGAGAAGATGAGCCATAAACAAAGTCAGAGGGGCCGAGGCAGGAGTCATCCCAAAGGAAAGTCAGTTTCCCAAGATAAATACCAGAAGCCCAAGGATGACTGGAAGAAACCTCAGACTCAGACAAAGAAAGGAGGAAGTTTGCAGCGAGGGAGATATGCTGAGCAAAGAGAACATCATACTGAGCAGAGAGGAGGATATGCTGATAATAATAGGTTTCCTCGTACCAGAGGCAGAGGAAGAGGAAGAGGTGGAGTAATCACATGCTTCACATGTGGAAATAATGGGCACAAGTCCGTTGACTGTCCAGATAGGAAGAAGGATGGAGGAGAAGCTCACATCGCCGAGGCACAAAGGCGCGATGTTGAGGCATAGTATGCTAAAGGCGGAATATCGCTGGTGATGCGAAAAGTCCTTTTGACACCAGAGAAGGCGATGGAGAATCCATCACAGAGGAACAATATTTTTAGGACCGCTTGCAAGACCAAGGGTTGGGCATGCAAGGTCATTGTGGACAATGGAAGTACTGATAATCTCGTTTCAACCGAGATGGTAGAAAAGCTGGAACTGAAGACAACTAATCACCCGAATCTATACAAAGTTTCATGGCTACAGAAACGACATTAGGTAAATGTCACTAAACAGTGCTTAGTTGACATTAAGATAAGAGGATATAATGATAAGATTTTATGTGATGTTATTACTATGGATGTCTGTCATTTATTGCTGGGTAGACCATGGAAATATGATAGAAGTGTAATTCATGATGGGAGGAAGAATACATATACCCTAGAAAAGAATGGGAGAAATCATATGTTGTGTCCAATTGAAGATAAAGAGGTGAAGCCAGAGGTAAACAAAACATTACTTCTCATGAGTGGGAAGGAACTCCTTACCAAAGTTAAGAAGAAGGAGGATCCACAATTCTTTGTGGTCAGAAAACCAAGAATTGTTCTGACTAGCACAAGAGTGGACGATTTGCTAGGAGAAGTTCAGGAACTACTGGAAGAGTTCGCTGATATTGTAGTGGACGAACTACCTCATTCGTTGCCACCGATGAGGAGCGTGAGTCACCATATAGACCTCATACCAGGAGCTAGTTTTCCAAACAAAGCCGCGTACAGGTTGACACCACAAGAGAATGAAGAGGTTAAAAGACAGGTCCATGAGTTGTTGGACAAAGGCTTGGTCAAGGAAATCTTGAGTCCGCGTGCTGTTCCAACAATACTCAGTCCGAAGAAAGATGGAGGCTGGAGGATGTGCACTGATTCAAGGGCGATAAAAAAGATAACTATCAGATATAGATTCCCATTGCCAAGGATGGATGATCTGATGGATTGCTTAAGTGGAGCAATTTTTTTTTTCAAAGGTAGATTTGAAGAGTGGATATCATCAGATTCGTATGAGAGAAGGTGACAAATGGAAAACAACATTCAAGACAAACGAATTTTTGTACGAATGGCTTGTCATGCCGTTTGGATTGATGAATGCACCGAGTACCTTCATGAGGTTAATGAATGAAGTGCTGAAGGAATTCATTGGTAAGTTTGTCATTGTTTATCTGGATGACATATTGATTTTCAACAAAACAAAAGAAGAGCATCTGAAGCATTTAGCTGTAGTAATGAAGAAGCTACAACAGGAGAAGATGTTGATCAACATGAAGAAGTCCTCATTCATGAAGACATAACTCATTTATTTGGGGTTTGTTATTTCAGCAAATGAATTAAAGATGGATCCGGATAAGGTGGAGGTAATAAAAAATTGGCCATCACCGAGAAATATTTTCGAGGTGAGGAGTTTTCATGGACTCGCTAGTTTCTACCAAAAATTCATCAGGAACTTCAGTGGAATTAGTGCAGCAATGATGGATACAGTGAAGAAAAGACATAAATATTTTCACTGGATGGAAGAGGCTGAGAAGAGTTTCAATTTGTTGAAACGAAAGATTACAGAGCAACCAATTACGGTGTTGCCAGATTTTCAGAAAACATTTCAGGTGAAATGTGATGCAAGCGGGTTTGCAATTGGAGTGGTCTTGAGCCAAGAAGATAGGCCGATTGCATATTTCAGCGAGAAGCTAAATGAGGCAAAGGAGAAATATTCCACATATGATAAGGAATTCTATGCCATCATACAGGCATTGAAAAAGTGGAGGCACTATTTGATTCCGAAGGAATTTGTTTTATATGGTGATAACCATGCATTACAGTTTATGACTCAACAAGAAAAGTTGAATCAGAGGCATTCTAAGTGGGTTGAATACATGCAAAATTTCACTTTTGTAATAAAGCATATTTCTGGTACTGCTAACAAAGTGGCTAATGCTTTGAGCAGGAAATGTTTGCTGTTGCAAGAGTTCAGAGTAAGGACGTTAGGCTTTGATGACATGAAGGACATGTATGAAGATGATTTAGACTTTAAGGAAGCTTATGAAGCAGCTGAGAATCTAGTTCTCAGAGACAGAAGCCAGTGGATAGAGTATGTGATCCAGGACGGATTACTATTCAAAGGCAATCAACTGTGTATTCCAAATTGTTCCATGAGGGAGAACTTGTTGAAGGAGAAGCACAGTGGAGGACTGGATGGACATTTTGGCCAGGATAAGACCTTTGCAAAGATGAACGAGTCACACTTTTGGCCAGGGATGTGGTCAGAAGTCAATAAGTTCGTGGACATATGCATCATTTTCCAGCATTCAAAAGGAAGGAAACAGAATGTGGGTTTTTATCAACCATTTCCCATACCTGAGAGGCCGTGGGATGAAATTAGCATGGATTTTGTATTGGGATTGCCGAGGACACAAAGAGGTGCTGATTTAATATTTGTGGTAGTTGACAGGTTTTCTAAAATGGCACATTTTATCCCATGATAGAAGACCAACGATGCGACCCACATTGCAAATTTGTTTTTCAAAGAGATTGTTCAACTCCATGGATTGCCGAGAAGTATAGTATCGGACAGGGACAAAAAATTCATAGGGAATTTCTGGAGGACACTCTGGAAGAAGATGGGAACTAATTTGATGTTTAGTTCTACCTATCATCCTCAGACATATGGACAAACAGAGGTGGTAAATAGAAGTCTGGGAGATTTGTTAAGAAGCCTGGTGATAGAGCACCATAGCAGCTGGGACAATGTGTTGCCACATGCAGAGTTTGCTTACAACAATTCAGTGAACAAGAGCACAGGAAAAAGTCCATTTGAGATTGTATACGACATGCAGCTAAGAGGATTATCTGAACTGAGGGATTCAGAGAAGATAATGACTAAGAGCGCAAACGCTGAAGAATTCGCAGAGGCGATGGAAGAACTTCACAGCAGAGTGAAGGAGCGATTGCTGGAATCAAACCAGGAATATAAGCACTGAGCAGATCAACATCGGAGACAACTTCAGTTTGAAGTTGGTGATCTGATTCTGGCACATTTGAGGAAAGAAAGGTTCCCAAGAGGAACATATAACAAGCTGAATATGAATAAAATTGGGCCATGCAAGGTCTTGAAGAAGATGGGACAAAATGATTATGAAATTGAGTTACCAGATGGGATCGGAATATCTCCGATATTTAATGTTTCGAATCTATATCCATATAAAACTGATGAAGCAGGAGCAGAAGGTGATGATCAACCAGAGGTCCAGTGGCAGAAGAAGATGCCAGTTGTAGAGAAGCCACAGATGGAGTAGATACTGAACAAATGAGTGGGTAAGAAAACCAGGAGGAAAGAATATTTTGAATATTTGGTTAAGTGGAAGGGTCATCCAGTTGAAGATGCCAGCTGGGAGACTGAAGCAGAGATTCAGAAGCATGGACATACCGTGCAGGAGCTCATGGACATGATCCCATGAAAATTTTCAAGCGAGGGAGTATGATGCAGGAGCATCCCTCACGACAAGAAAAACCAACGTGGAAGCAGAAGACAGCTGGAAGACGCCCAGTGCAAGTTTTTGAATTTTTAAAATTTTCCCTTGAAGTTGACGCTCTGAATATAAATGAGATCATTTAATTTAGGTGCCTTGGTAAGAATGTAATCAGACCTCGAGCCATACGCTCTTGTCTGAGATAGACAGAGGCATTTATAGTAGTAGTTGCAGGTAGATAGAATTGAATTCTTAGATTAGACAGTTTTTAGAGTGTAGGAGGGAAACCAGATATAGACACCCTCATTTGTATCATGGTAACATTAACAAGATTTAGAAGAATCTAGAGCATAGGAGAATATCAGAGAGCTGTAGAAGAACACCCATGTATAGATCTAGGATTAATAGAAGAAGTTGATTCAAATTCATGGCTGTTGTGTTATTCTCTGTGTATGTGTGTTGAATGCTCTGTTTATGAAAAATTCTTCTTGTTAGGCATTGTTGTTATGCTGTGCGTATGATTTCATGTGTTAAGATAGAAGTCTGAGAGGAGGTGAAGTGAGTTACGATTTTTTCTCCTTTTGAGCAAGGATTCCTGCAAGGAGTGCAGTTGAAGTCGTCCGCAAGGAGTGCGTTGACAGAAGGCTCAGGGAGTTAAACTCTTGTTCTCAAAGATCTCAGAAGTGAAAGTGGGTTGCTAAAGCCATGCAAGGAGTGCGCAGTCTGAAGAGGAAGTCTCATTTGTAAACCTGAGCAAAGGAGATCTAAGACTGCTGCTGCAGGAAGTGCGCAGAGTCGGAAGGATTCAACACTTGGGAAGTTGTTGAATGTTGAGCGCAAGGAGTGCGCGCAAGTTCCTCTGAAAGAATCAGAGTGGAAAATCTCAGGAGGAGCAAGGCCTTAGAAATTATCAAAAGGCTGCACAAAAGATTTCCATGCCAAGAAGTCCTTAAGGAGGGAGAACGGAATCGATGGTCAAGATTCGCAGAGGAAAATTGCAAAATCCCATCAACCGTTGGATCTCAGGAAAGTTGTGCAGGTTTTAAGTCCTAGTACGTAGATGAGGAGTCCCGGAGGAGTCATCGGGATATCAAGGTCATCGAGGTTTTGTTAAGGCAGAGAATTGGGACCTTGTGGTTCTCAAAATCCCGAAGAAGGATCTCAGCCGTTGATCTCAACAGGACACGTGTCAGACATCAAGGCAAGAGTCGGGATTTAACCCATCGGGGATTTCAGGAGTGTGAAATCATTGTATGTTGGAATCGCGATCCACGATATTCTGATGGGGTGCTTAGAACCATCCATCAGCAGGGACACGTGGCGAGAGATCCCGAAGAGTCGAGAATCGGAGAATCGGGGTTTCCGGAGACAAGAGACTCGAGCATGTTGAAATAGCAATCTGCGATTTCTCGATAGGATCCGAGCCGTCCAAACCGCAGGGACACGTGGCGAGAGATCCCGGAGAGTCGGAGTTTGGGATATCGGGGTTTCAGGAGTCATGAAACTTTTGCACAACGAAATCGCAATCCGTGATTTCCCGACACAGTTGGAGCCGTTCGATCTTAGGGACGCGTGTCTGAAGATCGAAAGGAGTCAGGGTTCGACATTTTGGGGTTTCCGCATACAACGGAATCGTTGCACTAGAAATCGCGATTTTGCGATATCCGATAAGGCGACGAGGGATCGGTGACGTGGAGGAGAGGGCTCACATGTGCATCGGGGATCGACATTTTGGGATTCTCGGTGACGAGAAACTCACGACAGGAGAAGTCACGAAATCCCGAAACGCAACGATCCCATAGTCATAGCGTTTCAGTGGAGGACAGGTGTCATCCGTATCGGGTTTCAGGACTTGGAAGAGTCTGTGAACGAGTGCATTAGAAATCGTGAAACTCCGATACGCGATTTCCCGATCACCACTGGAGTGTGGGCCATAGATGCCCGAGCATAGGACAGGTGTTGGAAGGTCAAGCCTTGTAGTGGGTCAACGCCAGGTGGCATCGAAAATCAGAGAATCAGAAATCCCAAGGGCGTAAGTTCTACACATTCCAATTTCACGAAGTCCGAAACTCCGATAGGGGAAAGGACCGTGGTCTTTTGGACTAGCAGGTCACATGCGAAAAGAGTTAGCCGGAGGGAGCTAAGGGGTGAAAAGAGTAGCATCGTAGATCGGGAATCGGGGATCTGTGAGGTGATTGATTCACGACCTCGTAAGGGCCGATTTCCCTACGAGAAAATTCCCGATAAAAGTAAGGAACACGTGGGTGAAATTTCATCGGGTTTCGGGGATTTGTGAGACCCGAACCTGTGATTTCAAGACTCGCGATTACGTGAAGTCCGATTTCCCGATTTGGAGTAGGGGGATCATAAGGAGCATTCTGTGGGTGTCGGGAAGTCCCGATAAGGGATTGGAAGAGCTTTTTGAGTTCTTCGGGCCTAGGGAAGAGAAGGTCCTGTGGGAGCGGACGTGCCCTGGGTGGCACGTTTGCATAAAAAACGCAGACAGGGATCAACAAATAAAAACGTTTTTCCATTCTAGGATACCAATACACAAATGAAGACATGAATTCAATTCGTTTTTCCATTGCCGGAATACCAAATATAAAAATGCAAACAGGAAACCAAATAGTTTTTCCATTGCTAGAATACCAATACACAAATGCAAACATGAAATCAATTCGTTTTTCCATTGCCAGAATACCAAATACACAAATGGAGACATGAATTCAATTGATTTTTCCATTGCCAGAATACCAAATATAAAAATGCAGACAATAAACCAAATCGTTTTTCCATTTCCATAATACCAATACACAAATGCAGACATGAAATCAATTCGTTTTTCCATTGCCAGAATACCAAATATAAAAATGAAGACATGAAATCAATTCGTTTTTCTATTTCTAGGATACCAATTATACAACGCAGATTATAACTTAACCAAGAATAAAAGCGTCGGGTTAAAATTTATCCTTCAACAAACCGCAGAGTTAAAAAAATTGTCCAAGAATAAAAACACAGGGTCAAATGATCCATCAAGATATAAAAACGGGGTAAAAACGAGATAACGAAAAGATACAAGCATGCCGAGTTGAAGGAAAAAATTCGCCAACAATCACATTTGCAGGGTTAAAAACATCGCATCCAGGCGCAAGGCGAACCTTCAGCCAAGGACAAACATCAAGGGTAGATGGATAACAGGTGTGTCCTTCGCTCATTATCCTTGCATAGAAATGCAGGGCACTGAGATCCATAGGTCTATTAATGCTGAGGTGACGATTGTAGATCAGGCTCCTGGCCGACTGCTCAGGCGAGGACTAGTGAGCCAGGGACGAAGGAAAAACAACCACAAAGGTCACAATCAAAACACCACAAGGTGGTCAAGACGTGCGGGGAAACGAAGGCCATGGGAGTCAATCAATCATCGAGCTAGGCTAAGAAAAATTTCAGTCATCAATCTATACAATCAGTTCACTCACCCAATTAAACATGCAGATCCAAGCATAAATCCTACAACAATCTACCATACAAAAATGAAGAGGGCGTACCGTTTCCTGATCGCCGGCTCTGAGTGGACGTCCCACGCGCTTTGTGCAACTCCTGATTGCCGACCGCCGAGACTTCACTGGTACTTCCCAGCCAATGCCAGGGGTAATCTTCTTCCCCCTTATCCCCCCAATCCGCAAAGGGGCCACACATGCTAACCAAAGAATCAACTATCTCCCAACTCGCCTCACAAGGCCAAGCTACCACTCCTCACCGAGCTGGGTATCCTAACTCCCACAAGCTAAGTCAGTCAAGTAGAGATTTCTGCAGCGTAACGTTACGCAAACAGAAAAAGATCCTTCATCCTTCTCCTCCCTTCATTATATAGAGTTTCAAAGTCCCTTACTTTCCTTAAATCTCATTTAATTAAAGTTTTAAAAATTAAATCCTAAAAATCCTCCCTATACAAGTGTCACCCATCCCCTTCATTCCTCCACAAATTAATTTCTTTAATTAATTAATTTCCCTTATTTCCCTCACCCACCTAGAGTCACTCCTAGAATCGCTCCTAGGTGTCCCCAAATTCTCTTACAGGTTTTAATGACTTTCCCCATTATCAATTTGCTAGTTCAGTTTTAAATTAGAAAGTTCTTAATGGTAGATACCTTACTAAGTTTGACTTTCTACTTTTCCCCCTTGTGTTTCCCTTTTCTTCTTATGTTTTCCTCTTTTCCTAGTTTCCTAAATATTTTAGATTTCCCTCTTTCCCCTTTTCATTTAGGACTCAAATTGGCAGGTGTAGAAATTAACCCCCTTTTTCCTTTTTCCCTTTTTAGTTAATAATTTTAAATTATCATAAAATAATAAAACAATTATTTCCTTTTTTTAAATTTTACCCCAACAGATTTTTATGAATCATTTAAATTGCTTACCCCCTTCTTGTTACAAGATTTAACGAAGAGTATAATTATTATTTATGTTGTTTTTATTTTTATTTTGTA
>JZKD02S1655035.1:8961-20612 GCA_000966675.3 Picea glauca
CAGAAAGATTATTGGCGTGACAGAAGTCGACCTCCTCAAGGAAGACAGATTTTTTTAAGGTACAAAGATTTTTTCTATGGTTATTGTTTTCTCTGTTCTAATTTTGGTCACAAAGCTATAAACTGTTCTTTAAGATTTAGATATGAACAATCAAGATATACAATGAATAACTATCTTCCACAACAAAGATTGAGACAGCCAAGCAAAAAACAACCACAGATTATAAATCATGTAATGACTAGGAGAAGTACACAAATGAAACACAACAACAGATATGAGCATAACAATCGTTATGATCTATTATTCAATGAACTAGAATGTTACAACTGTCATAATTATGGTCATAAAGCTGCAGACTGTCGCTTAAGGAAATACAATTCATATTCGATCTCCACTACTGAAAATATCAAAGTCTGGAAGAAGAAAGTAGATGACAAGTGTGGACTAGTGCTATCAGCCCAAAGGAAAACGAATCCCTGGTATATTGACAATGGATGTTCTAAACACATGACTGGAGACAGAAGTAAGTTTCTAACTCTAAGTGATACAAATCAGGTAATGTAACTTTTGGAAATGATGCACCTGGAAAGATAAAAGGTAAAGGAATTGTAAATTTGTGTAACGGAAAAAGAAAATCTCAAGATGTGTTGCTTGTAGAAGATTTGAAACATAATCTTCTTAGTGTCAGTCAAGTCTGTGACTGAGGGTGTGAAGTCGTATTTACCTCTAAAGACTGTAGAATAAAAACTGTGGATTCAAGTCAGCTAGTTGCAAAAGGTATAAGAACAGAAAACAATGTCTATGTACTAAAAGAAGAAGAAGAATGCCACTTAAGAAAATATGACGAAAGTTGGTTGTGGCATAGGAGACTAGGTCATCTAAATTTTGATCACATAATCAAACACAGAAACAATGGGGCAGTAAAAGATCTTCCGAAGATATCAAATCCATATGACTATGTTTGTAAATCCTATCAGAAAGGAAAGCTTACTCACACTCAGTTCAAATCTAATAACTTCCCCTCAACAGAGAAACCTCTCCAGTTAGTACATATGGATCTATGTGGTCCATCAAGGAAAGAAGGTACAGGAAAAGAAAATTACTTTATGTTGATTATTGATGACTATTNTATGGATCAGAAGTTTTAATGTCTTGTTGATTGTAACATACAAGTAGCTAATGTTTAGAAATTTTAAAATAAATATTTTTGTTTTAGCTAGCTATAATTTTTGCCCTTAAATTTTAACATGTTACACATAGATTATCTTAAAAATTGACTTCTACAATTTACACAAATATAGATTATCGTCTACATGTTACATTTTTTTCATATTTAAATATTTTCATGTTCAGGTTTCAGGTAATTCTTAACCTATTCCCCAATTAATTAAAATTTCATTTATTTACATGTTTTGTGTTTTAGGAAGTGCATGGACAGGGACATGCTCGAAATCGGGCCTATCATTATACATGGACAGGGCCGAATTTTGGCATGTACATGGACAAGGTCGAATTCAGGCATGTCCCTTTACAAGGATAAGGTCGAATTCGGTCATGTCCATGTACAGGGACATACCTAAGCATGGACACACCTCCGATAATTTTTAAGTGTAATATAGATTCTCACAATCATTCACCTAATGGTTGGGTTTGATAAAGAGTGGAAAATAACACAATACATGCAAGATCTTGTATTAATTACTTGAATGACTTTAAAATGTTTCTCTTACTTTCAGTTTTCTATGTATTCGTCTGTGAAAAATCTTAAAACCACTCATATAGTTAATTCTTGTGTGGGTTTTTGGTTTTTGGTTTATTTTGTTTCTTGGTTAAGTACCAAGCCAAGATAATGTGTGACCCTCTTCTCTCCCAGGATGGTCCATGAGACCTAGGAGAAATTAAGAAGGGCATGATCACATCATTGATCTTCCTCGTATGATGGGATGATAACAACTTATAAGTTATATCATGAGAATCATGTGGACATTATGCCATTAAAGAAGAACTTACCTTGTTGACTTTGTCTTGAACCCCCCTTGCTTGAGTTATGCCCCCCTTAATTTTTGTGTGGGTTTTTGGTTTTTTTCTTTGCCTCTTCCTAAAGAAATATAGCCGCCTTAACTTTTGATACCCTCTCCTTGACTTTTTTTTTCTTGTTGATTTTTATGATTTAACAATTAATATTTTATGTTATAAAATATTATTTATTTAAATTATTTAATTATTTGATTGAGTGGATGCGACCCCTCTAGGATAGTTCTTCTTGGTGTATTAAGACACCGTGGGCTTACCTCTCCAACCTCTTGTTGTTGTTGACCCCTAAGGGTCTTTTCCTTCTTGTCACAGGTCTCTTCTTGGTTGTTTGGGGCGTCTGGTTCTCCTTGCTGGTGTCACCCTCCTCATTTTTTTTCTAGTGTCACCCTCCTCATCTCCTTGTTAATGCCACCCTGTGTATGTTGTCGTGGTCCTCTTCTATTGTCGGTGCCACCTATGTATGTTGTTGGTTAGTATTTTTATATTTTACCCTAAAATTTCTTCTTGGCAATTTGTTCCAAGTGTCATGATGAGATATGCCCTAAGGATTTGATCAATGATCCCTTGGAGTTTTTTCTGAGCATATATATAAAGAGGATAGCAACAACATATCAGGTAATATTATTTCTTGTTTCAACTAAGTAAATATTTTGTCAGTGATTGTTTTTAGGCCACCAGATTATGAATCAAAAGTTTTAATTTCTTGTTGATTGTAGCATACAAGTAGTTAATGTTTAGAAACTAAAATAAATATTTATGTTTTAGCTAGCTATATTTTTTACCCTTAAATTTTAACATGTTACACATAGATTATCTTAAAAAATACCTTCTACAATTTACACAGATATAGATTATCTTCTACATGTTATAATTTTTTTATATTTAAATATTTTCATGTTCATTATATATAGCATCATAGTAAAAAATACAGTTGTTTGTTTTTTCAATATATGTCTTTGATGCTTTGAAGTTGTTATAAAGGCTTAAATGCCTTCAAGTTGTTTTATAAATTATATTTCCATTTTGTGTTTCTATAACTTATGAAATTTCATATTCATGAATTTTCAAAGAATATATATTGAGGCGAGATGTCGAGACAAGAGTCTCCAAAAATTCCTCGCAAATGCTCTAGGATATCCAATTAAGGAAGAAGAGGAACCCCTTCTATGACTAAGACTCCAAGTGATCAACGACAATCTAGTCAGAGGAGGAGATTATCAAATAAATATGTGAATAGATCATCCCGAGAATGTGCTCAAAATAGTGCTATGATGCAACTTTCTTAGATAGGTTGCATAGGCAGGTTGGAAAAATGATTTGAGGAGCTTGGATCTCCCTCGATAGAGTAAGAAAACCTTGGAGATTATTTTTCATTCATTGCAGAACGTTATGGATGCATATCAAAAGATGGGGCCAGTGACTGATAGTTTTATCTATTTGATGAGAAGACGAAAGTCGGAGATGATGGGCCCTGATAAATGGGAAGTAGTAAAAAGTAGAGTTTCAAAAGAAGATTCAATTTCTATGTTCAATTTAAAAGAGGGACCAAAGAGAAAGATGTTGAAGGTGCAATATTTTAAGTGCCCCAACATAGCAGGACATCTTTATAATAAAATTTTGGTAGCATATGGGAAGTTGTCATGGAATGATGAGGTTCCAGCACATTACTTTGCTAGACACTTTTATACATATTTTTTCATGGACATGCACCCTAATCATACCATCCTATCGTCCAATTATTATGGGGTTGGTAAAGGATGGACATATGATCGGAAATGGGCATATCGAAATGCAACATTGTAGAGGCCTCCATGACCTTTAGTATCTCATCCAACGGGGAAATTTTCCTCACATTCAGAGTTGTGAGCTATATCAAATGTTGACAAGGAGGCTAGGAACACAATCAGGGAAAATTTGGAATCAAATATTTATGGTGTTGATGTTGGTTTGAACCGTCAGAGAGTGGAAGGCAATTCTCGAGCCAATTTTGTTTACAAAACAGATGAGGAGATAGATACCATGTCAATAGAATATCTTAAGGAGTATGCAAAAAAATTTCGTAATGGTTGGAAGGTGTTAATTCAAAATGATGAACCGAACATCAGATTGGTATGTGTTATAGTTAGTAATTTTTTTATGCATTTGAGGACAGATTTCTTGTAGTTCTAGATCTAGATACATATCATTGTATCTTTAGAAATGATTGAGTTGTTATTGTCATTAATAGCAGTTTGGTCATATGTTAAATAAATCTCCAGTAAATAGGGGACTTGATTCCACGAATTTAAATTTGGATGGGTTGAATCAGATATGTGTTTTCTAATATCCACATATGAGCACTTTAGTTTTCCAATCTCCAATCTTTTGAATAATCAACAACATGAAATTTATGTTTTTGTATTAATGTGAACACATTGAATCCTAGATTTAGTTCTTAGTTGTGTTGTTCATAGATCCATATTCCATATCCTACTAATTGGGCAGGCTTGTCCCAATTCTCATTGGGAGAGTTTGAAGAGGGTGGGAGTTCACAGGTATCATTACATGTTGAAAACAAATTTAGTTATATATGAAAATTGCAATGTCATTTAAATTATTACTTTAAAAGGAAAATGTCTTAAACAATATATAATTTATTGAATCTTAGGGTATGGTCGGTATAATTTATTGATATTTAGGTTGGCACATCACAAGTATTACATGTTTTAAAATTTAAAACTACAATTTAATGTGTTAAAATCATTTAAATTTAATTTTCAAATGTACTGTAACATCCCACTCTTGCGCGCATTGAGAAAACTTATTCTTTGAGGACACTTGCATGCAAGTGATCCGGTTCATTATACGATTGGTTGTTTTGATTATGATTATGAGATGTTGTGCATCTGATGATATGTTATTTTTGTTATATTTACATCGACAAGTGTGATTGATTGGGTTCTCTTGAGTGTGCAGGACTCTGGATGTTAGAGGATACTGATGGCATCAATGGATCTCCTTGGACTCCAGATCGAGTCAGGGAGTGGACTTTTATGGTTTGACTATTTTTGATATTACAGATGTGACGTATGACTAGATATTATGATGTTGATTGTTATAGTTGGCATGTTTCATTGATGGATGCAGGCTGACGATAGCTTGCCAACTAGACTCACATTTGGAGTAAAGGGGTCACACGCGACAACTAGAGACATTGAGGGAGAGGTGTGGTAGCAGCCTTGCCACAACCTACTAGCACTCTCGTCGTGGCTCGAAATGTAGGTTAACAATTACCTAGTTCGAGAGATCCACGATGTCGTGAGCACAGACTGTGATAGTCGCTCGTGATGATTCTAAGGGGTGCGCAATAAGGGAGGGTCCTTATTCCTTAGAGGCCCTTAGTCTCCCACAAGATCACCTGACGTAGTACTAACTCCATGGGTTCGACGTCTACCAAATTTATTCAAGAGGTGAGTGGCACCCTTGGAGCATGTAGTGTGTCTTGAAGGGCACGTCTCACAAATAAAAACGGAATGCAGGCGAGTGGCACCCTTGGAGCACGTAGTGCATCCTGAAGGGAACGTCGCAATTTTAACTATGGTAAGTTAATAAACCTAGCACCTATAAAACTATGCCTCCTTAGGACCTGGTCAACATTAAAATGATGGATGTTATGAGTAAAGTTTAATAAAAAAAAATTCTCTTAAGAACTGTCGCCAAGCCTAGTGAATTTGAAACCTAGGTCTAAGTAGAACCTATGAACACAAAAAAAAAAAAACTAAATAGACATGTAACAAGAAGGGGGTAAAGAAATTTAAAACTTTAATAATTCAAGTAAAATTTTAATGAAGGATTTAATTTATTAAAAGGGCAAATTGTTGCTTATGTCTAAACCTGCTAATTCTGAACTTAGATAGAAAAGTGGAAACTTAAAGAAAAAGGGGAATGCCTAACATAGTAGGGAATCTAGTCTTGGGAACCTTCTAATTGTGATCTCGACTAGGATTTAGGAAAGGTGTAAGTCATTTAAGAATTGTAAGGGAATAAAGGGACATGGAGGAGCATTTTTAGGAACGCTTTTAGGTGGGCGAGGGAAATAGGCTAATTTAATTAATTAATAAATTGATTTTCTAGTGAAACTAAAGGATCGGGTGACATGTGTATGGGGGAGGTTTATCCTAATTAAATTTAATAAAAATAATCTAATTAGGGTTTTTGAAACTAATCACTAAGAAAACTCTATAAAAAGGATGGCGGAGGAGGAGTATGGATCGTGTCTAGTTTGTGTAAGGTTACGCTGTTGGAATTTTATCTTGACTGAATTTCTCTTGTGGGAGTTGGGATACCCAGCTCAGGTAACGAGTGGTAGCTCGACATTGTGAGGCAAGCTGGGAGATAGAATTCTTTGATATTGTGTGTGTGGCCCCTTTGCATCTTGGGGGGCTCAGGGGGGGAGAAGAGTACCCCTAGAATTGGTTGGGAGGTATCGGTGAGGTCTCATTGGTTGGCAAGCGAGAACTGGATGGAGCTCAAGTGCAGGGACAGACATACAGGACTCTGTGCCATCGATTATGGTATACTACTCAGCTTAGCTTGCCATGATTTAGTTGCAGTATTCACTATAGTTTAATGCAAATGGTTTGTTTATATGATTTAATATTCGGTAACCGTGGATTTAAAGTTTCTATTAAATTTGATGTTGGATCTTCTTCAATACAGTGTATGATCGATGAGTAGAATATGAGTTAGTTCCAAAATTCCTTGTTGAAATTTTGTTAAATGTGTGGTTGTGTTCATTCAAAGTTTGCGTAATAGAGTTGTTGAAATTTTGTTAATATGAGGATGTGTTCTTTCAAAGTCTGTAGCACATCAATAGTTGCACATTTTAGTTAATGCAGGTAATTCCTATCCATAATTGTTCAACCCACATGTAATATTAATTCTTATAGTGCAGCCACAGTTGTACCTATTAGTTTATTCGCTTGTAAAAAAAAAAAGATCTTTTGGAAAAGCTTCAAGCCTGTCCATTGCGCCAATTTTATTTCGCCCACTGCTAATTCGGTCCACCCAACCCCGAGCTAGACCTTTTTTTATGATTTGTGTCGAAATGTCGAGATCGCCTCTAGTATTGTAGCTAGACCATCATATCATACCTCTGTGTCTTTCTTGACCACTTCCATTGTGTTCTCTTAGAACCTCAACCTCAGGTTCCTATAGCACATACTGCCCTCCTTCCTCGACGTTAGTTAATCCATCCCCTCTATCTTAGTCTATCTCTCCTCTACGACTGACAGTTGCATTTTGTTTTCTCAAAGCCACTAGCATGCCCCTCAGTGCCCTCCCTCTCCAGTTTTGTGAGTGCCTTCTTGCTTAGCGGGTGTATCGGAGGTTCCTCCATGAGAAACCACCTTTTAAACTCTCTAATTATTAAAGTCCATAATGTAATTTGGGTGGACTATAATTGATATTTCCCTTGATTGCGATTTCATTTTTTCTGTTTCTCCTTCTTTAATGAATCCACATGCTCCCATGCCCGCTTGCCTCCACTTATCAAATTTAATTGTTCCAAGGACCTGCGACAGGTTGGTAGAGGGGATGGGATATTCTCTGCCTGATTGATTTGATTCTTCTTAGGGTTGGGGACTCCATTTTATCATGAATGTAATTTTTTATTTCTGGAAACTTTTGTTTTAGAACAGTGGTTAAGTAAGTAGAGGATGTGTTGTTTTATCCAACGTCCTCAGCGAAATGGTCGATGCCTTCTTTTCCTTTTCCCACCTTTAATTAACCTCTGATATTTCCAGCGGTTCCCTCCTTGGCGAATTTTATTTTCCGTTGTAACTGAATTAATTACTATTGACCCAATTACTCAATGTTCCCTTTTTACGGTGATTACTGTTGAAAATAAATTCTCTTCCCAAGATAGTGGAATGTACTTGCTGGCATAAATTTGTTTTCTTTTAATAAGTTATAATTGTTTTAGAACAGAAATAAATTTAAGAATTTATGGCATGGCAGCATGATTGGCAGCATGATATAGTCGCTTTTAATAGTTTATAATTGATTTAGTACAAAGACTTAATTGAGAACCGGTGGAATGGTTGCATGTTATAGTTGTCCTTCAATAGTTTTTAATTGTTGTAGAACAGTGAATTGATTTAAGAACGGGTGGAATGGCAGCCTATTATAATTTTATTTTATTTGTTTTAATTGTTAGAACAACGCATTCTTTTAAGAACATGTGCATGGAAATACGATTATTATTTCCTATAATGATTTTTATAATTGGTGATAAGGTCACTAAGTTGAAAACATAGGGATGGCAGTAGAGATTTAATGGACTTTACATTTGATGTTATAGTTGTCTTATAATAAGGTACTAACATTTGTTTTATAATTGTTTTATAATCGAATAATGTTAATTGACAAGATAGTTGATTGTCTTTGCCTAAACTGTTGGATACTATCATGATGTTAGTGTCATTCTATTATGTTTATTTTTAAATGATAATTTATTATATAGAAGTTGTCCTTAATCTTCTTCATCAATGTTATGAGGGGTTGTATTTAAGATAGAAGTTAGGGAAGAATTAGTCCTTGAGGAAGGAACAAGGGTCTTTACATTTGATTTGTCTAGTCTTAGAATTTTTAAGGGATTATAATTTAGATGGAAATTTTCATTCTAAGGTTATGGTACTTGTGTAATATTAAACTGGAAAAGTTGTGAAAGGTGTAGGTGATTTATTGATTCTGAAACTCCCTTTAGTTGTAAAGGTATAAATGTCACTTGAAAATTGTTATATGTTTTGAATTTAGGTTGTGGTTGGTTACAATGTGCTCTGACGTGGTTGGTTACAATGTGCTCTGATCTAAGTACTTCCATTATACATTTCATATCATGTTTGATAGTTAAGCTTGAACCTTGGGCGTGCTGGATTTGTGTCTTGATTGAATATTTAGAAATTGTTGATGTTATGCTTTAGTTACAAATGTGTTTGTCACATTATGGCGGCATGATTCCTTATGATTGGATCATTGCATGCGTCGATCGATAAGTGCATAGGATAACCTAGCATTGAGTCATGGGCCTCCCAATGTGGATGATGTTATTTTTGTAAGTAAGTTTGTACTTGTTTTGTAACCCAATGTGATTGTCTCCCGCTCGTCGGGAGGGTTCTAGCTACTTGTGTCATTAAAGTTGTTACGTTTGGATTGATTGATGTGGCTTTAGCTTCATAGGCATGGTCTTTCTTGTGTTGGGAGGGATGTAGACACCTCCTTGTTCCTCAAAACAATCGACAGCCTTGAGACCTTAAATGGTCAAAATCGATGGGTACCTAGGCTTGAGCGTTGCTTATGTGTCCTGGAGGTCCTAACCTTGTAGGGTAGGACGGGCGAGTAGTCATTTTTATTCTTCATCTGATTGAATGCCAAATGTTTCTTCCAGTTGTATGATGTGCTACTATGCTAGGTTGTTATGTTTGTTGTTGCGTGATTTTACTACGTTGTGTTCGTCGTCGTGTTGTGACGTTTGAGTGTATTGTCGTTATTTCTTTCCTACATAAAATAAATAAATAAAATTGCACTTGTTACGCAAGGCTTGTTGTCATAATGACAAGGTTTGTTACATATGGTATCAGAGTCGTTTCATCCCGTGACTTGGGATCACTACGACTTCCATTGATTAGATACTTGATTATAAATGTCGCTAATAAAATTGATTTGTATTCATGTAGGTAATAATGGTCAGAGGATGTCGCAGAGGTAGATGATGGGGTTCTAGGGGAGGAGGCGTGATGCCCTTAGTAGCATCCACACATGAGGGGTCTAACCCCCAGGGAGACCAATAGGTTGTCGGGCAGGAATAGATAGTTGTGGGTGATGTGGTTGGGTTGATGAGGTCCTTTCAGAGGATGTTTGAGGCACTGATTAGTTGTTTCGATAGGGATGAGGCTAGGGCATTGTCCCCTTCTGAGGGTCCACTGGGCACCCCGGTCGGTACTGGTAGCATTCACCACAAACTCGAGAAGTTCAAGTTTCCCAAGTTCTTTGGTGCCCCGAACTACACAGCCGCCAAGGCATGGTTGGAGAATATAGCGATGTGCTTTGCACTTCACGACTATACCTCCAACATGAAGGTTCGCATGGTGGTATTTCAACTAAATGTAAGTGTTCTTCTCTAGTGGAAGACGCTCCTGCCGCAATTAAACATGGTCATCGAAGACGTGTCATGGGAACTGTTCGATGAACGGTTCCGAGAGAGGTATTTGTCTAAGGAATTCATTAAGTGTCAGCTAAACGAGTTCAACACCTTGCGACAGGGCATTTGTACGATGCCTAAGTACAAGGCTCATTTCATGGAGCTGCTTCGGTATGCTCTGCACCTAAATACTGAGAAAATTAAGGTCAACAAGTTCATGTTTGGTATTAATGTCAGAATTCGTGCAAAGGTGAGGATTTTTATGCCTCAAACCTTGCATGATGTTGTCCAGAAGTCCCTCATAGTAGAGGAGGATATCATTAGCGGGGGTTAGATCAGGACTCCAGTGAGACCAGCGGGATAGGCATCATCTGGTGCACAGCAGCATCAAACACCAACTAGACATCCACTAGAATATCATGGCAATCTAAGGGGATCCAACTTCACCACACCTTGAAGACCAGCACCTCAGCAATGGACTCCTTATAGAGGAACAAAACACTGGAAACAATGTCGAACGTAGTAGCAGCAATTTAGGCATGTTCAGCAGAACAAACCATGGTTCCAGGACGGTGGGTCGTCAGCTTCTACTTCAAGTACCAGCAGTACTGGACTGAAGACAGGGTGTTGGACATGTGGAGAGCCACATTACCAGCATGACTACCCAATTGAGAGTACCAAAGCATCTGGGTCAATCGGACCCACTACCGCAGGAGATTTGGGCAAGGCCCATCAAATTCATGGAGCGTTGAATAACCGCTAGGCAGAGCACTAGTTGATTGTTCTTGAGACGTCAAGTACCGTCACTGACGAGACCCTTAGTATTTTGATAGATCTAGGTGCTATAGAGATTTTTATTTCTAGTGCAATGCTAAAAAGAATTAAGGTAAAGGCAGTCGAACAGGATGAGTTTAGCTTTGTAGAAATGGATTTGGGAGCCAAACAGAAGGTTGGATGGAAGGTTACAGGTTGTAGCCTTAACCTCAGAGAGTTTTTCATTGGGGCCAACCTGTACGTCATGATATTAGGGTCTTATGACATCATGATCGGTATGGACTGGTTGGAATCGCATGAGGTGATGCTCAGCTGTAAGACGAAACGGTTGAGCTTGGTCGATGACGAGGGACAAAGACGCATGATTGTAGGTCAGAACTAGGGAGTTTACCTAAGGTTCATCTCTTCCCTACATCTATGGAAGAGCATGCATAAGGGATGCAAGCTATATGTGATCCTTGCGTTAAATGAAAAAGATGTGACAGAAGGACTGGAAAACCTTCTGGTAGTACAAGAGTTTGTGGATGTCTTCCCAGAGGAGTTATCAGGGTTGTCTCCTAAGAGGGAATTGGAATTTACCATAGACCTAAAACCAGGAACTAAACTGATAGCAAGAACTCCTTATCAGATGTCAACCCCAAAGTTACAGGAGTTGAAAATACAA
>JZKD02S1655035.1:39622-59878 GCA_000966675.3 Picea glauca
TAAGAAGGTACATAAATTATATGCAGCAAAGTTTCTGATCAACGAAAAAGAGATCTCCATGTTCTCCAATCTTTTTCTTCTTCTACACCATTTCTCATAGCTTTATGCTTGAATCTTTGAATTGAGCACAAGGCTAAGTTCTTAAGTGTTCTTCTTGTATTCTTCAAAAGACTTTTCTTATATGAACATGGAGTATTTACAGTCATATATATGATTGTCAGAGATTTTGTAATGAAGAACATCTTAAATGAATAATTATCCACAAATAATTACTTCAGGGTTGATTTTGATTGTATCTTGTAACTCTGAGCTTTGAGTATAAGGTATTTGAAATTGACCTATCAAATTCTATTTTTGATCTTAAAAATAATACTCTTTTAAAATTATTTGAGATGATCAAATTATTCTTTCCTATTTTTCGGTAAGAAGATATGGATGTATTTGTATGTCATTAAGAAGGTTGTATATGTGATGTTCAGCACAAAGATATTATGATATTGAAGCCCTCCTTCAAACTTTTTATTGTTAAAAGACTAGTTGCTACACATAAAGATCAAAACATGTTATTGAAGAACCATTTTATGTATGAATCCAAGAAATAAAGATCTAGGGTTTGTTGTTTAGCATTCTCCCTAATCCAAGATATCACATATATATATTTCAGCCAAAGTGGACTACCACCTCTATAAAAGCATAGGGGGATTCATATCCTTGTGAGGTTATTGTTTTGGTTCTAACAGACTCAAACATCAACAAGGTCATAATGGATGAATACCTAGATGGTTAGGTATACGAATCTAGGATTGACATTATTTTGTAGAGATACTTACTAAAAATGTGATATGTCAATCTATAACAGTTTATGGACAGTTATTGTACTTTGATGACACCGTTGCGATTTATATCCTCGCATGGTTCTAGGATGTCTTCGACAGTATGATGGAACAAGTAATATGCTAGCCTATGTCAATCTATCGACATTTCTAGTTGTTTTTTGGTATTGTTGTGGATTCATTTCCTCTTTGAATGGTCCTATGATGTGACTCTTTGATAGTTTATTGGTACTAGTGGATTTAAGCCCTCCCTCTTTTGTATTGTGCATGTTGGCCCTCGACCAATTTTTTAGGAAACCTTGGTCAGATTTGGCCCACTTTCGGACGTCGACATGCTAGTCGAAGAAGGAGCGCCCAGGCAGAGCTGAGATTGTGAATCTCATTTATCTTGCGAGCTCTATGGACCTAGTAAGGGGTTCTCTAGGGTTTTTGTAATGGGTTCATGGGATGTTGGCCCATGGGATTTTCCCATGTCTAGGACTTATTGTAAGGGTTTGTAAAACTATAAATAAAGAAGAATATATTGTAGAAGTAGTAGTGTTTTTTGGAGCTAAGTGCAAATAGTTAGAGTTGCTTTGTGCAGAGGAGTGTATGTGCGTTAAGGCTATGTGCTTGATAGAGAGTTGGCTCTGTGGCTTGACCTAGTTTTGGAAGGAGGATCTCATGCTTAGTACATAGATCTCCAGTCTTATGTGAAGATCGACTCTGTGGCTTAGTGCACATGAGTGAATGAATGTAAGATCTGGACGAATAATAAAGAGTCAAAGCGGTTGGTGGACATAGCCCCACACTGAGGTGAACCACGTATATCCTGTGTCTTTGGTGTGCTTTGTGCTATGTTATTTATGTTATGAATCTGCTCAGTGCCTTGATTATTATGTATGATAGATAGATCTGTTGTGGATTAAGTGATTTACTTGTGTTAAGGATAAATGAATGTTAGATCTAACTCAATGCTAAGTGCTCAGGGGATATAATCATTTGTGACTAATACGTCGATCTATCTATGATCATGTTCTGTGATGTTAAGAAAATAATGCATGTTAATCTTAAGTGTTAATAGACTATTGTGTGAAGTGTTTTATCACAGATCTATGTCCTAGTCTGGTTACAGACACATGCGTCCTGTAACCCCCTTGCTTGTACCTCGGGTGAGACTTCACCTGCTTCGTAGGTGTTGCCGAAAGGGCTGGTAGTTGGGGTTTTGTTGGTGCGTTGTTAATMTTTGAACCTTGGGTATTCACMTRTGCCAACAAATGGTTTCGTTGTCCGRACCTGAAACTATGATTGTTGGGAACTGAARTAAAGAAAAATAGAAGTTGTGTGCGTAGATATATTGTTGAAATGCGCAATACTCTACTTGAATTGTGAAGCTTTGTGCTAAGAAAGTAATATGATCTGAAGAAAAGAGGTAAGATMCTAAATAGGTAAGCTTTGTTCTTTGGMAAGAGAGAGATAAGTGAAAAAAATTGTTTCAAAAGCATGAACTTAAGTATGTTTAATATATTTTGTCCTAGTCTGAAGGCTAGGGCGCAGTTGAAAGAAAGAGTTGATTTGAGTAAATTCAATAGAAATGAAGAAAGATATGTTATTCCTATGCATAGAAAGAGTTTTTGGACTAATAAGTGGACGCAGGAACCTAGAATTTTTTTTTGCAGATTGCAGGTCTAGCACTATGACCCTAGAGAACATGCACAGTACAGAAAAGGTTGGGGAACATTTAAAAGAAAAATAAGATTGACATTGTGTTATAACATCAGAAAACCGGGACATCTTGCTAAGGAATGCCTTGGAGGAGGTCCTATTGTCTTTGTTGTAAGGTTGTTGGTCATGAGGTTGAAGATTGTCCAAGGATTATTGCTAAAGTTGAAGGAAGGAACATAAGACAAGAAAACTATGAAGAAATTCAAGAGACTAAGGGCATGTTAGAAATTCATAAAGAGAAAGAATCAGAGGAATTCCAGACTACATTATTACTGTTGAAAGAAACAATGGATGTTCATAAAGATGTCAGTTTACCAGAAATCTTGAAATCAAAACAACGCATAAGTACAAGAATAGAAGACTTCAACATAGACTGTGTCTTGGATGAAGAAACACAAATGAATATTATTATAGAAGAAACTTGGGAAATTTTGGGAAAGCCTACTATGGTACCTTCATTGCGAATGATAGGCTTGTTTAAGGGTAAAATTATAACTTTATGTGGAAGAGTAAATACTATACCTATTATTGTTCATGGAACGTTGATTAAAGAATAATTTGAAGTCATTCAGTTTGTTGGGGACAATGCCCCTTTCCCACTATTCCTAGGTAAGACTTGGATTGAGAAGGATCGGATCAGAAGGAAAGCAGAGGAAGAATCTACAGAAAAGAAAAAGCAAGAATTAAGGGATTTCATAGCTAGGAAAATAGACCGACTAATTGAAGAACGAGAGGATAAGTTGAAGCAACAGAACAACATAACAACGCGGGAGGAACAGAAAGCAAGAGAATTAGTTGTCAAGGTTGAAACAATGCAAGAAGGCTTGAAGGACCTATCTATTCAAGAAAGAAGTATATCCACCCAAGAAGTGTTAAGAAAGGGGATATTAACTTTAGACCCTTTAAGGGCACTGCAACAGTGTGAAGCCACTATGCTAGGGGAAGATAAGAATAAGAATGGAAAGAGGATTCCATAAACAATTAGAGAGACTCGGATCACAGGAAAGAAGGAAAGGAAGCTCAATAAAATGAAAGATAAGTTGGAAAAGATACAAGAAGCTACAGAGACTAGATGGAAGACTTTGCAGACTAGAACCTCGCAGGAGGCAGGTTCGCAGAATTTGAACCTCGCTGGAATAGAAGGACCGCGCATAATTGGACTTTGCCCTGGCGAAGTTATATGACCGTTGGAGGCAACCCGGTCGTTAGAATGACGCACCAGAACGGTTAGAAAATGAATTCATGGGCTGATGGACCACTTTTGGACATTGAGACTGCGCCATAACGGACAGATTTACATTGATGGAAGCATTCCTTGGCCGTTGGAAGATCTGTCACGATGCCTCGCTTATTTAACTAGTTGTTCATTATGCTAGGGCCACTTTTTGCTACCCATGATTAACTGATCTAAGCAGAGAATTGTTCGAGTGTAGAGCTGTGCAGTCTGTCATTATCTGAAAGAAGACCCCGCTTGTCTATTTGTCTACCCCAATTGTTTGTTTGTCTACCCCGCATGTCTGATAAAAGCGAGAATGTCGGGTGAACCTAGTAAATTGGAGAATTCTTTCGAGGAAGTCCTTAAGAAGCTAATGGCCGACAAACTGATATTTGAAGGTGTTCAGGCGTCGTCAACTAGGGGACTATAGGCTTCCCCTTCAACTAGACGTAGTTTCAGCCATGTCAACCCTGTAGTTGAACAATGAAGTAAGCATCGCAGTGATCTGGCTAATGCGAAGCAGATCCCGTTGATCCTACCTGATTATATTCCACCTTTGGTTGATGTTGTTAACCATGACAACATCCCTCGCGACTTTGAGTACTCAGTTTTTACTGCATACGTTCTGAAAGGAATACGCATAGTCGAGAGTCAGTTAGGAAAGATCCTGATATTAAAGAACAACGACTTCAATTTACGAGACAGGAAGAACTACACTATGTTAGCGCCCAACTGCTACTTGACGAAGTCAACTAGAAAGAAGTCTCGCCTCGTCTCCCAGCCATGGATTAAGGGGTTGGTATAGTCCACAGTGATGAATGTGATGAAGATCCCACATTTTGGCCGCCACCTGGAGGTTAACGTTTGCGTTAAACTCCTCTTGTCGTGCTATCATGGTGGATACATGTGGCTTAACAGAAGGATTACTATGGATCAGGCACTGATCCACTGGATTATAGGCTTAACTATGAAGGGTCCTGACCCTCAACAGTTTCATCCACGGAAGGCCTCAGAGAAGTAGAGAAAGGAAAGAGAGGTTACAAGTTAGTTGTGCACATTGCTTTCCAATTCCTAGATGGCAAGCTCGTAAGGAAGAATCGCCCCACATAGGTCACCGGGTTCATGGTGGAGCTCGCAAGAAAATGTGTGGAGGGCATGCAAATGAACTAGGCGAACTACCTCGTCAATGAGCTAGAGAAGGATTGTCGCAAAGCCCAGGACTTGGGATATGAATTTCATTATATTTGGCTGATCATTTTGATCGCATTTGTCGCTTAGCAAATGCCTAAAGGAGCCACCTTTCCAAAGATCGAACCTATGGAGTTGTTGGTCGCTCAATTTTCAACCCTATGGTATACCAATGACATGACGAAGCAGTGGAAGTCTAATGTCGTGTTTCATGCATATTATCAACAGTTAAAGGATGCCATTGAATCATTTCCATGCATGACTCCACACACCCTACACTAGTAACGACGAATAGAAAAATTATGCGCTAACCCTCATTTCATCTACATCACCACGCGCAGAGATGAGAAACAAGAAGAATTGCATTCGTACTACAAACTGACAGATGAAGACATGGAGAAGATTACAAAAGAATGGTCGGAGGAATTTCTTGTACCTGTCACTGATGCAGAATTATCCGACACTGACACCATAGGAAGCCTCGTAGTGACACGAGTTGAGCATGTCGGATAGTCCAATGGGAGGAAGAAGAATAAAAAGCAGGAGGAAGTCCAGGATATAGAGAGTGATGAAGAGGACAACGCTTCTGAAGATAACAGGTCTGGCTCGCTCGGAGGAGGACGAGAAGATGAAGCAGAAGGACAGGGAGGAGGAGATGAAGGAGAAGAAGAACAAGGAGGAGGCGAAGCTACACCATCAGAAGATCCCCCTGTAGGGACAGTCACACTGCAGAAGAGGAAGTTTTCTTCGAAGAAACCCTCATCCAGGAAGAAGACGCGCACTAATAATCCCCAGTTGGAGGCCACGCTCACTGAAGACGACATCAGTTTGGTCCGCAGAGCTATGGAGGACGCTTCCGAGGACATCTTGCAGAGATATGGAGAGAAGCAGAAGGAGCTATATGGAAGGATCGAGAAGGAATTGAAGGAAGTACAACAAGATGTATGTTTGGTCCACGCAGTACCTACTATGCCTTCCTCATCACAGACTGCAGAATTGGGGGATGAACTAGCCCAATTGAGAAGACTAGTGGATGCAACAGAAGCTCGATTCCAAGGAGTCTAGGAAGAGAAGGAGAAGGCTACAGAAGCCTTGAAATAGGAGAAATATGAAGTTCTAGTGCAATTAAGAGCAGCGCAGGACAATGTAGCAGCCCAAGAAAGCGAGAAAGCAAAGCTTCAGGCAAAGCTCCAAGAGGAAAAATCATATCTACAGAGAGAAAAGGAGCAGTTTCTGGCAGAGTGGGCCACGGTCAAAGAATTGGTAAGTAAAGCATGTATCTTTGTACCAGGCTTGGTACAAGAGGACCAGGAGCTGGTCGAAGCTCAAATAGTGAAGCTCATTGAGACCCTCTAGCAGCTTTAGACTAGGATAACAAAATTGGAGGCCCAAACAGTACCAAGCACCCCGTAGGAGGTGCGTGACCAGAGGGAGGAGACCACTAAGAACACAGTAGTAAGAATAATATCCCTCGCCTTGGAATGTAAACATCTAAGTGATAGGAGTGCCCAGACATATGAACACCTTACCGAGGATCCAGAGATAAGGAAGTCGGAAGCATAGCTACAAGAAGCGCAACATCAGGCATTCTCGTTGTAGGCGCAGATGAAGCTACTCACAAAAGTAGAAAGAATGAAGAGATCCCAGGAGCAACATGTGGTACAACAACATATCACTGCCCTCCAAGGAAGGGTAATGGAAGTCACGAAAAAGCTACAACATGTGCAGGATGAAGCCTGCAAGGTGTTCAAATATATTGATGGACAAGGCTCGCAATTGGATCAAGTGGTTGCAATAGTCAAACAATTCCTGGAAGGGCCTATTACAGAGCAGACGATCCAGGAGCTCGTCGAGCAGGAGGCTCAGGCGAAGAAGCAAGTCGAGGCAGCTCGAGTTAATCTCGAGGCCTTCGAAGCAGCATTGTCCAAACCTAAGTGACTCGGGACAAGTCACAGGTGAGTGTTGGGGGCCTGTTGGCCCTCGACCAAGTTTTGAGGAAACCTTGGTCAGATTTGGCCCACTTTTGGACTTCGACATGCTAGTCAAAGAAGGATCACCCAGGTGGAGATGAGATCGTGGATCTCACTTATTTTGTGGGCTATGTGGACTCAATAAGGGGTTCTCTAGGGTTTTTGTAATCGATTCACGGGATGTCGACCCATGGGATTTTCCCATGTCTAGGCCTTATTGTAAGGGTTTGTAAAACTATAAATAAAGAAGAATATATTGTAGAAGTAGTAGTCTTTTTTGGAGTTAAGTGAAAATAGTTAGAGTTGCTTTGTGCAGAGGAGTGTATGTGTGTTAAGGCTCTGTGCTCAATAGAGAGTTGGCTCTGTGGCTTGACCTAGTTTTGGAAGGAGGATCCTGTGCTTAGTGCGCAGATCTCCAGTCTTATGCGAAGCTCGACTCTGTGTCTTAGTGCACAGGAGTGAATGAATGTAAGATCTAGATGAATAATAAAGAGGCGAAGCGGTTGGTGGACGTAGCCCCAGACTGGGGTGAACCACGTATATCTTGTGTCTTTGGTGTGCTTTGTGTTGTGTTATTTATGTTATGAATCTTCTCAGTGCCTTGATTATTTTGTATGATAGATAGATCTGTTGTGGATTAAGTGCTTTACTTGTGTTAAGGATAAATGAATGTTAAATCTAACTCAGTGCTAAGTGCTCAGGGGATATAATCATTTGTGACTACTGCGTCGATTTATCTATGATCATGTTATGTGATGTTAAGAAACTAATGCACGTTAATCCTAAGTGTTAATAGACTATTGTGTGAAGTGTTTTATCACAGATATGTGTCCCAGCCTGGTTACAGACACCTGCGTCCTGTAACCCCCCTACTTCTACCTCGGGTGAGACTTTTCCTGCTTCGCAGGTGTTGCCGAAAGGGTCGGTAGTTGGGGTTTTGTTGGTGCGTTGTTAAGCGTTGAACCCTGGGTCTACCTCTGTGCCAACAGTGCCTCAAGCACCTATAGAATGTGTTTTTTTGTTCTCTATGGAATAAAAGATGTGTTTTTTCCCTTGGAAAAAAAAATATAAATGCCAAGAAATAATATCCTAACTACCTTACATTTCCTTCCTTGGATTTCATTAAGATTTTTATTTACTTAGCCTCTCCAAGGAACCATATGGTACCAAAAGTGAGGGGCAATGTCCTATGATCATGGAAATGGTAGATGATTGGGATTCCTTTTAATGGCAATTGAGTTCCCATGCATGTTCTTGCCAGCGTAACCTACATTTGGTATGCTTATATTGATGTGTTCAAATTGTTATTGTTTTTCATGTTGGACACAATATCCAAATGCTCTATGTTTAATATATAGAGAATATGGACATTACCATTTGTTTTTATTCCTTATTTCTTTTTTAAACATGTGATTAAGAAAAATTGTAGAAGATCTTTATGTTGCATTCTATCCAAATGCTTAATGTTACAAACCTTATCATGCTAAGGCATGAAAATAAGTGGGCACCAAACTTAGATTTGAAATTACCTTTTTAACTAAGAGAAAGGAAAATTTGTTATATCTTTTTGGATTGGAATGTCATTCTTAGTTTCTCTTTATATCCACTTCCATAAGAATTGAGCATACAAACATTGAATAAAGAAANGCAGAAGGACAGGGAGGAGGAGATGAAGGAGAAGAAGAACAAGGAGGAGGCGAAGCTACACCATCAGAAGATCCCCCTGTAGGGACAGTCACACTGCAGAAGAGGAAGTTTTCTTTGAAGAAACCCTCATCCAGGAAGAAGACGCGCACTAATAATCCCCAGTTGGAGGCCATGCTCACTGAAGACGACATCAGTTTGGTCCGCAGAGCTATGGAGGACGCTTCCGAGGACATCTTGCAGAGATATGGAGAGAAGTAGAAGGAGCGATATGGAAGGATCGAGAAGGAATTGAAGGAAGTAAAACAAGATGTATGTTTGGTCCACGCAGTACCTACTATGCCTTCCTCATCACAGACTGCAGAATTGGGGGATGAACTAGCCCAATTGAGAAGACTAGTGGATGCAACAGAAGCTCGGTTCCAGAGAGTCTAGGAAGAGAAGGAGAAGGCTACAAAAGCCTTGAAATAGGAGAAATATGAAGTTCTAGTGCAATTAAGAGCAGCGCAGGACAATGTAGCAGCCCAGGAAAGCGAGAAAGCAAAGCTTTAGGCAAAGCTCCAAGAGGAAAAATCATATCTACAGAGAGAAAAGGAGCAGTTTCTGGCAGAGTGGGCCATGGTCAAAGAATTGGTAAGTAAAGCATGTATCTTTGTACCAGGCTTGGTACAAGAGGACCAGGAGCTGGTCGAAGCTCAAATAGTGAAGCTCATTGAGACCCTCTAGCAGGTTTAGACTAGGATAACAAAATTGGAGGCCCAAACAGTACCAAGCACCCCGTAGGAGGTGCGTGACGAGAGGGAGGAGACCACTAAGAACATAGTAGTAAGAATAATATCCCTCGCCTTGGAATGTAAACATCTAAGTGATAGGAGCGCCCAGACATATGAACACCTTACCGAGGATCCAGAGATAAGGAAGTCGGAAGCATAGCTACAAGAAGCGCAACATCAGGCATTCTCGTTGTAGGCGCAGATGAAGCTACTCACAACAGTAGAAAGAATGAAGAGATCCCAGGAGCAACGTGTGGTACAACAACATATCACTGCCCTCCAAGGAAGGGTAATGGAAGTCATGCAGAAGCTACAACATGTGCAGGATGAAGCCTGCAAGGTGTTCGAAGATATTGATGGACAGGGCTCGCAATTGGATCAAGTGGTTGCAATAGTTGAACAATGCCTGGAAGGGCCTATTACAGAGCAGACGATCCAAGATCTCGTCAAGCAGGAGGCTCAGGCGAAGAAGCAAGTCGAGGCAGCTCGATTTAATCTCGAGGCCTTCGAAGCAGCATTGTCCAGACCTAAGTGACTCGGGACAAGTCACAGGTGAGTGTTGGGGGCTTGTTGGCCCTCGACCAAGTTTTGAGGAAACCTTGGTCAGATTTGGCCCACTTTTGGACTTCGACATGCTAGTCAAAGAAGGATCACCCAGGTGGAGCTGAGATCGTGGATCTCACTTATTTTGTGGGCTATGTGGACTCAATAAGGGGTTCTCTAGGGTTTTTGTAATCGATTCACGGGATGTCGACCCATGGGATTTTCCCATGTCTAGGCCTTATTGTAAGGGTTTGTAAAACTATAAATAAAGAAGAATATATTGTAGAAGTAGTAGTCTTTTTTGGAGTTAAGTGAAAATAGTTAGAGTTGCTTTGTGCAGAGGAGTGTATGTGTGTTAAGGCTCTGTGCTCAATAGAGAGTTGGCTCTGTGGCTTGACCTAGTTTTGGAAGGAGGATCCTGTGCTTAGTGCGCAGATCTCCAGTCTTATGCGAAGCTCGACTCTGTGTCTTAGTGCACAGGAGTGAATGAATGTAAGATCTAGATGAATAATAAAGAGGCGAAGCGGTTGGTGGACGTAGCCCCAGACTGGGGTGAACCACGTATATCTTGTGTCTTTGGTGTGCTTTGTGTTGTGTTATTTATGTTATGAATCTTCTCAGTGCCTTGATTATTTTGTATGATAGATAGATCTGTTGTGGATTAAGTGCTTTACTTGTGTTAAGGATAAATGAATGTTAAATCTAACTCAGTGCTAAGTGCTCAGGGGATATAATCATTTGTGACTACTGCGTCGATTTATCTATGATCATGTTATGTGATGTTAAGAAACTAATGCACGTTAATCCTAAGTGTTAATAGACTATTGTGTGAAGTGTTTTATCACAGATATGTGTCCCAGCCTGGTTACAGACACCTGCGTCCTGTAACCCCCCTACTTCTACCTCGGGTGAGACTTTTCCTGCTTCGCAGGTGTTGCCGAAAGGGTCGGTAGTTGGGGTTTTGTTGGTGCGTTGTTAAGCGTTGAACCCTGGGTCTACCTCTGTGCCAACAGTGCCTCAAGCACCTATAGAATGTGTTTTTTTGTTCTCTATGGAATAAAAGATGTGTTTTTTCCCTTGGAAAAAAAAATATAAATGCCAAGAAATAATATCCTAACTACCTTACATTTCCTTCCTTGGATTTCATTAAGATTTTTATTTACTTAGCCTCTCCAAGGAACCATATGGTACCAAAAGTGAGGGGCAATGTCCTATGATCATGGAAATGGTAGATGATTGGGATTCCTTTTAATGGCAATTGAGTTCCCATGCATGTTCTTGCCAGCGTAACCTACATTTGGTATGCTTATATTGATGTGTTCAAATTGTTATTGTTTTTCATGTTGGACACAATATCCAAATGCTCTATGTTTAATATATAGAGAATATGGACATTACCATTTGTTTTTATTCCTTATTTCTTTTTTAAACATGTGATTAAGAAAAATTGTAGAAGATCTTTATGTTGCATTCTATCCAAATGCTTAATGTTACAAACCTTATCATGCTAAGGCATGAAAATAAGTGGGCACCAAACTTAGATTTGAAATTACCTTTTTAACTAAGAGAAAGGAAAATTTGTTATATCTTTTTGGATTGGAATGTCATTCTTAGTTTCTCTTTATATCCACTTCCATAAGAATTGAGCATACAAACATTGAATAAAGAAATGAATCAAAGATTCCTCATTTATGTCACACATTGAGATGGACCCTAAAAACTTATTTTGTGTATGTTGTCTCATATGTTGTTTGTACTCTATGTTAATTGCCATAAAAAAATAAAAAATAAGCCTTTTATTTGAGTTCCAAATATTAATGCGATGTTTGTCTTCCATACTAACTGAAAAATGGAAAATGTAAACTGTTATTTGTGTTCCATATTTTGTTCCATAACTCACTATGCTACTAATCTTGTAATTTTATAAATAAAATGTATTCTTGTTTAATTGAATATCCCTAAAAACCCCATATAATAATATCACATCCTTCTTTGATGATCCATTGTTTTCAAAATAAGTTTGTCCAAATGTAATCATAAGTATCCTCAAATATTCCATAATCACATGCCCTCCATTTCCTAAAGGCCTCGTAGTAGGACCATAATAGGATTAGACTTGGATTGTCTTTCAAGTTTTCAAATCTAATTGACAAATGACCTTTGAATTTGTTATCTAGCTATTGGAGATATCTTGGTGAAGGTAGAGGGTTTTCATTCTACGAGTATTTTTAGAAAAAAAGGTAAATTTCCCCATTTTGTATTATTCTACATATGCGAGCAATTGGGGAGAGAAATTGTTCTCATTGTATTTTATCAACCAAAAAAACCATGTAAATATAGCTATGTGGTTATTATAAATCAAAAGGTATTTTATAGTTATTAATTATTTATTTTTTCATTAAAAAAATGTTTCAAAATTAATATTCATATTATTTTCAATCAATAAAAATCCATGTAAATATAGCTATGTGGTTATTAAAAATTAAAAGGCATTTTATAATTATTAATTATTTATTTTCTCATTAAAAAATTGTTACAAAATTAATATTCATATGATTTTTAATAATTGGTTGGATTGTTTTTCTAATATGAAATTAAATTACAATTGAAATACTATATGGTTTTATGTATGAAACTAAGTCTAAATGATACATGAAAACATATAATCTTATTAATCTAGTTTCAACAATGATAATAAGGAATATTTACTTTCTTGCATATATTATATAGGCTAAAATGATCTTTTGGTCATGGAGTAAGACCTAAAAATGCTTCTAATTGGCTAAGACCTCATCTTCCTTAGACATAAGAAAACAAGTTAATGGCTCAGACCAAAGGCATCTAGTAGGACTAGAAGTTTGTCCCCTTACGAACCACTAATGGATCATTTCAAGTGGCATGAATTTCCTTGAGTAATAGATGGAGATGAGTCATCCCACATTCAGAAATAGTAACCAATGATGGTTGTCCTCACTACCAATTGATAATAGGTTTTTCCATATTTGAAAATGAAATAAAAAAGAAAAGAAAAAAAAATTGATTCGATTATGGTTCCATAACATAAAATATTGGAAGTTCACCCAGATGGGGTGACATCTGGCGAAAGGAGGGAGACAGGTGGCAGGCATCGCTGGCAGGGAGAAAATGTTCTTATTAATTTGAGCCTTTATAATCCAATACTCTTTTCAAACTTCATTGCTTCAACTGTCCCTGATGATGGGTAGAGTGTCCACTTTAAACATTGGATGTTTCAAAACTCTATACGCAGTTTACATCCAAAAATCTAAATCAACATATACATACATATATACATTAATTGCTTATTAAAGACCCACATTCTCAAATAGAAGTACCTTGAAATATAATTTTGTGAGAATTAAATATTCATATGCTCACATAGAAGTCCCTTGAAATACAATTTTTTTACTTATTAAACATCCACATTCTAAAAAAAAAATCCCTTGAAATCTTGTAAATTAAACACCCATGTTTTAAAAAAAATCCTTTAAAATATAGTTTCTTACTAATTAAACACCTCGTTCTCACATAAACCCTTTGAAAATATGTTTGTTTGCTTATTAAACACTCACATTCTTAAATATAAGTCCCTTAAATATTTTTTTGATTATTAAACACTCACATTCTCAAATAGAAGTCTCTTCAAATATAATTTCTTTATTTGGAATTAAATATCCATGCATTTACATAGAAGTCCCTTAATTATTTTTTTTTCTTATTAAACACCCACATTCTTAAAAAGAAGTCCCTTGAAATATAATTTATTGCTAATTAAACACTCATGCTCTCATAAGAGAAATTCCTTAAAATATAATTCATTACTAATTAAACACTATGTTCTCACATAAAAGTTCTTTCAAATTTCAGCTTATTAAACACTTACATTCTCAGATAAAAGTCCATTGAATATAATTTCTTGCAAATTAAATACCCACATGTTCACATATAAATTACTTTAAATATAAAAAAAAAAATCTTATTGAACACCCACATTCTCAAAGAAAAATCTCTTGAAATATAATTTCTTGACAATCTTCAAATATAACTTATTGTTAATTAAACACCCATGTTTTCACAAAAAAATTCCTTGAAATATATGTTTTTGCTAATTAAACAACACATTCTCACATAAAAGTCCCTTGATAATATAATTTTTTTTGTTTATTAAAATCCACATTCTCAAATAGAAATTACATGAAATATATTTTTTTGTGAATTAAATACATATGTGTTTCCATGAAAATACATTGAAATACATTTTTTTTACTTATTAAACACCCACATTCTCAAAGAAAAATCTCTTAAAATATAATTTATTGTTAATTAAACACCCATGTTCTCATAAGATAAATCCCTTGAAATATAATTTCTTGCTAATTAAAGACCACGTTCTTGCATAAAAGTCCCTTGAAATATAATTTGTTGCTTATTAAACACCCACATCATTATTAAATAGAAATATTTAGAAATTAATTTATTGAGAATTAAACATCTATGTTAATCATGTAGAAGTTCCTTGAAATATATATATATATATTTTCTTATTAAACATCCACTTTTTCAAAAAGAAGTCCCTTGAAATATAATTTTGGATGAATCCAAAACTCCAATCAATTTTCTAAGAATCATCTCCATGGGTAAAATTATACAATGCATGGAACTTGGATAGAATGATTTCATTTTTAAAAATGATTTGGTGTACATTAAATAGGAGTGGGATAAATTTGTAGCAATCTTACCTCCTTTGCAAAAAAAATGGTGATACAATAAGTTACATTTCCGATCAATCCAAAACTCTAATCAATTTTCTGAGCATCATCCCTAGGGGCAAAGTTATACAATACATGGAACTTGAATAAAGTGATTTGATTTTTAGAAGTGATATGGTGCATATTAAATAGGATTAAGGTAAACTTGTAGCAATCTTTCCTCCTTTACAAAATCTCAGTGATACAATAAGTCAAATTTCTGATGAATCCAAAACTCCAATTAATTTTTTGAGCATCATCCCTAGGGGAAAAGTTATACAATACATGGAACTTGGATTGAGTTATTTCATTTTTAAAAGTGATATGGTATATATTTTCAAGGACCTGATGGGGCATGTCAAGGGCTTGGAGCAACCAAAATCCTGGGTGGCATTCTCTACCTCTCTTACTCTCACTACTTTCAGTTCAAAAGTCATCTTAGTAGGGGAACTAATAATCTTGGAGAATTTATGGCTGTGAAGCATCTAATGAAGCTAGCATTGGAGAAGGGTCTGTCACAACTCCAAGTTTTTGGAGACTCAAATCTAGTCATCTCCTGGATGAATTATCAACTTCAAATTCAGAATATTCATTTACTTCCTTTAGCTGACTAGCTCAAATATAATATGGCACACTTTAAACAAATTTCTTTCACTCGTGTTTTTCTAGAATTTAATACTTTGGTTCACTACTTGTCCAAGGTTGATCTACTTCTTCCCTCTGGACAACTCATAATGGGTGAATACCTAGATGGTTAGGTATATGGATCTAGGATTGACATTATTTTCTAGAAATATTTGTTAAAAATGTAATATGTCAATCTATGATAGTTTATGAACATATATTGTACTTTGATGACACTATTGAGACTTATGTCCTCCTTCCATGGTTATCTAATGTTTTTGATAATATGATGGAACATGTAATATGCCAGTCTATGCCAATCTATCAAATTTTTTTGTTCTTTTGTGGTATTGTTTGGGATTCATTTCCTCCTTGAATGGTCTTATGATGTGACTTTTTGATAGTTTATTGGTACTGGTGGATTTAAGCCCTCCCTCTTTTGTATTGTACCCCAAGCACCTATAGAATGTGTTTTTTTGTTATCTTTGGAATAAAATGTGTTTTTTCCCTTGGAAAAATAAAATAAAATTACCAATAAATAATATCCTAACTACCTTACATTTTCCTTCCTTGGATTTCACTGAGACTTTTTATTTACTTAGCCTCTCCAAGTAACCATCTGGTACCAAAAGTGAGGGGCAATGTCCTATGATCATGGCAATTGTAGATTATTGAGATTGCCTTTAATAACAATTGAGTTCTCCTCCATGTTCTCACCATTGTGACCTACATTTGGTATGCTTATGTTGATGTGTTCAAATTGCTATTGTTGTTCATGTTGAACACAATATCCAAATGATTTATGTTTAATATATAAAGAATCTGGACATTACCATTTGTTTGTATTCCTTGTTTCTTTTTTAAACCTATGATTGGGAAAGATTCTAGAATATCTTTCTATTGCATTGTATCCAAATGCTCAACGTTACAAACCTTGACATGACACTAAGTAGGTACCCAACTTAGATTTGAAATTGCCTTTTGACCAAGAGAAAGAAAAATTTGTTATATCTTCTTGGATTGGAATGTCATTCTTGGTTTTTCTTTATATCCAGTTCTATAAGAATTGGGCATATGAACATTGAATTAAGAAATGAGTCAAAGATTCTTCATTTATGTCACACATCACACATTGAGATGGACCCTAAAAACTTATTTTGTGTATGTTTCCTCATATGTTGTTTGTCCTCCATGTTCTCGCCATTGTGACCTACATTTGGTATGCTTATGTTGATGTGTTCAAATTGCTATTATTGTTCATGTTGAACACAATATCCAAATGCTTTATGTTTAATATATAAAGAATCTGGACATTACCATTTGTTTTTATTCCTTGTTTCTTTTTCAAACCTATGATTGGGAAAGATTCTAAAATATCTTGCTATTGCATTGTATCCAAATGCTCAATGTTACAAACCTTGACATGACAGTAAGTGGGTACCCAACTTAGATTTGAAATTGCCTTTTGACCAAGAGAAAGAAAAATTTGTTATATCTTCTTGGATTGGAATGCCATTCTTAGTTTCTCTTTATATCCAGTTCTATAATAATTGAGCATAAGAACATTGAATTAAGAAATGAGTCAAACATTATTCATTTATGTCACACATCACACATTGAGATGGACCCTAAAAACTTCTTTTGTGTATGTTTCCTCATATGTTGTTTGTCCTCTATGCTAATTGCCATATAAAAATAAAAATTTTAAACCCTTTTGTGATATTTGTCTTCCATGCTAATTGTCATAATAAAAAAATAAAAAATTTATTTAAACATTTTATTTAAGTTACATGCGTGTTTCCATAACCCACTAAGGCTACCAACCTTGTAATTTTATGAATAAAATGCATTCTTGTTTAATTGAAAATCCCTAAAACTCTATATAAGAATATCGCATCATTCTTATATTAAGTTACATATGTTGTTCCATAACTCACTACGCTACCAACTTTTTAATTTTATGAATAAAATGCATTCTTGTTTAATTGAAAATCCCTTATACTCCATATAAGAATATCACATCCTTCTTTTATTATCCATTGTTTTTAAAATAATTTAGTCCAAATGTAATCTTGAGAATCCTTAAATATTTCTTAATCCCATGCCCCTAGGATTTTCCATTTCCTAGGGGCCTCGTAGTAGGATCATAATTGGATTGTTTATGAGGTTTTCAAATTTAATTGACAAACAAATCTTTGAAGTTTTTATCTAGCTATTGGAGATCTGGGTGAGAGTAGAGGGCTTTCATTCCACAAGTCTTCTTAGAAAAAGGTAAATTTTCTTTTTTTTATTATTCCAGTTCCAAAGAGAAAAGGTTCACATGATATTGTATCATGAAAAATCCATTTAAATATGGGTGTGGTAAAGATATTTTATGATTATTAATTTTTATTGTATATAAAAAAAATGTTTTAAAATTAATATTCATATGATTTTTAATAATTGGTTAGATTGTTTTTTTTAAGTATGAGGTTAAATTGTAATTAAAATATTATATGGTTTTATGTATGAGATTAAGTCTAGATGATACTTAAAAACATATGATTTCACTGATGTAGTTTCAACAATTATAATAATCAATATTGATTTTCTTGCATATATTATTTAGGTTAAAGTCATGTTTTAGTCATGGAGTAAGACCTAAAAATGATTTTAATTGGCTAAGAGTTCATCTTCCACATAAGGAAACGAGTTAACAACCAAAGTCCCAAAGACATCTATTACGACTGGAAGTTATCCTCTTGTGGACTACCAATGGGTCATCTCAGGTAGTATGGTTTTTCTTAAATAATCGTGATAAGTCAACCCACATTCATGGATAGTAACTAATGATGAGTGTCCTCACCACCATTAAATAATAGGTTTTGCCACCTTCAAAAAAAAAAGAAATAAAAAGAAAAAGGAAAAGTTGATTGGATTGTGGTTTCACAATGTAAAATAATGGAAATTTACTTTGAAAGACACACATCCATGTTTTTATTGAAAGGTTCATTGAAACAAAGTTTCTTATTTATTTAACACTATGTTCTTACAAAGAATTCCTTGAAATATAATTTCTTGCTAATTAAATACCCATGTTTTGAGAAGTCCCTTGAAATATAATTTCTTACTAATTAAACATTACATTCTCACATAGAAGTCCCTTCAAATGTGATTTTCTTTTCTACTTATTAAACACCCACATTCTAGAATGGAATTTCCTTGAAATATAATTTTATGAGAATTAAATATTCATGTGTTTATATAGATGTCCCTTGAAATACAATTATTTTACTTATTAAACACCTACATTCTCAAAGAAAAATATCTTGAAATATAATTTTTTGCTAATTAAACATTCATGTTTTCACAAAAGAGTATCCTCACATAAAAGTTATATATATATATATATACCTCTTAAACACCCACATTCTTAAATAAAAGTCCCTTGACAAATAATTTATTGCTAATTAATTACCCATGTGTTAACATAGAAGTCCCTTGAAATACAATTGTTTTACTTATTAAACACCTACATTCTCAAAGAAAAATCTCTTGAAATATATATTTTTTGCTAATTAAAATCTCAAAGAAAAATTTCTTACTAATTAAACATCACATTTTCATACAGAAGTCCCTTCAAATATGATTTTCTTTTCTACTTATTAAACACCCACATTCTCAAATGGAAGTCCCTTGAAATATAATTTTGTGAGAATTAAATACTCATGTGTTTATATAGAAGTCCCTTGAAATATAATTTTGTGAGAATTAAATACTCATGTGTTTATATAGAAGTCCCTTGAAATATAATTTTGTGAGAATTAAATACTCATGTGTTTATATAGAAGTCCCTTGAAACACAATTTTTTTACTTATTAAACACCTACACTCTCAAAGAAAAATATCTTGAAAAACAATTTTTTGCTAATTAAACACCCATGTTTTCACAAAGAGTGTCCTCACATAAAATTTCCTTAAATATATATATTGTTTTGCCTACTAAACACCCACATTCTTATTTTGAAGTCCGACAAATAATTTCTTGCTAATTAATTACCCATGTGTTCAAATACCCATGCGTTAACATAGAAGTCCCTTGAAATACAATTGTTTTATTTATTAAGCACCTACATTCTCAAATAAAAATCCCTTGAAATATAATTTATTGCTAATTAAACACCCATATTCTCACAAGAGAAACCCCTTGAAATATAATTTCTTACTAATTAAACACCATGGTCTAACATAAAAGTTCCCTAAAATATAATTTGTTACTTATTAAACATCCACATTAATAAATATAAGTTTTTTGAAATATAATTTTTTTAAAATTTTTATTAGTCCCTGCTGGGAGAGGACTATAGCAATGAGTTTGCTATTGATTTGACATTAATTTTTCTTTTATTTTAAATTTGTATATGAAATGTAATGTTTAACTTAACAAAACAAATATATATTTTTTGATATAATAAAAATATTTRTTTTTCTCATCTTCYATTGGTTAATATATTTCAAGTCTTATTGCAGCCTTCACGTATTTCAATGTTTTAAATTAATTACATAATTAATGTACTTGTTATATGTCTAATTTTAATTAATTAATATAAAGAATGAAATGACTTTACCCTGTATCTACAATTAATGTTGCATTTTATTGCTTTGTTGATTCCCATAGCTGATTAAATAAGTTGCAGGCAATGAAAGCTATTGCTAACGAGTTTGTGGTATTTTAAGTTCTTTAACAATGTATTACGACCACTTCAGTTCTCAAGGAAGAGTGCACGATAGATTAGTATTTGGAACAACAACTCTCAGATATTCTCCTCCAGAGGACTTGAATCCACCCTTAATAGCGACAATGCGAGGTAGAATTCCACAACCACACCCGATCCTGTTTTCGTTCACTTGCAATTAAGAGCCTATTGACCGAAGGAATTACTGCACGATTTATCCATAGCAATGAATCAAACAATGATTCAGTGTTGGATTAAAGTCATCCTTGTTACTGCCTCG
>JZKD02S1655035.1:70559-104422 GCA_000966675.3 Picea glauca
ATATATATATATATATATATATATATATATATATATATATATATATATATATTACCTTGGAGAGTCTTCATAGCAATACACATGTTAAAGTTTTCCACCTGTTCTGCCATACAAATGGAAAACAGAACAGGTGGCCTACAAAGTAAGCAATAATCTTTTTGTTCATAGTACCAAAACAAAACTATTCCTAAATCTAACTGTAATTATGGTCTCTTTGGACTTGATAACATAACAACATAAAAACTAGACAATAGGCAAACCTGGACGACCTTCATTCCCGAGAGTGAAAGTGAACGGTTTACAGCATGTCAGGCATCGTCGCTTGGCGGGCTCGCTTGACAGGGAGTCGAATAGGATATCCAGGCGATGACTGAGGGTGTCCCAACGATGGAGTTGATCGACCATGTCTTGTCGCATTTCGAAGATTAACTGCAGATGATCTTCTGAGAACATGAGGGGACTGGGTGTTTCTAGTGCTGGGGCTACAATGTTTGGAGGCTCATTAACATCTAGTATAGTCAGCGTTGTTGCTTCCTCCAGCCATTCTGGAGGAATCTCTTCCTCGACCGGACATCCACCCAAACCTATCACAGTATGGACATTTGGAGGATCGGTAACATTTGGAGCGGTCGACATTGTTGTTTCCTCCAACCATTCCGGAGGAATCTCTTCCTCAACAATACAACCACCCAAATCTGTCACACGATGGACTTTTGGAGGCTCGTTAACATTTGGTGCAGTCGGCGTAGTTGATTCCTCCAACCATTCTGGAGGAATCTCTTCCTCAATCGGACAACCACCCAATTCTGTCACAGGGTCGACGCTTTGAGGTGGCTATTCCAAATTGCGCAAGGGATTTTGAGGGCATGAAATAATGCACAAGGGTTCATCAATCCAATTATGATCAGACTGGGGAGGGCCAATAGGGGTGATGAAGGGGATGGAGGGTAGAGATAAAGCCAAAGAGGGGCCAGGTCGACGATGTCGAGCCGTGAAACTGTAATAGGCCAGCCCACGCTTTTGGCTTGCCCCGTTTGCACGACATTGAAGAGACACATACGATAACAAGAACTCGACACCAGAGGGGAGAAAGACCATGTGAGGAATGGGAAACCGAGTGCGAATCCAGAATGAAATAACCATTGTTATGCCTTACCTCCATAAAAACAACAGCAGTGACATGGAAAGGATCCATAAAGACTGGAGTGATGGCATTGAGTTGCCTCGTACCTGCTCTAGTAAGCCTCGACCGACATTGTATGTGCGCCATTTAAACCTCCTTCATGTGCAGGTACACTACCCCCCTTCCAGAGTGAATACTAGGCATGAGGAGTTGACGGGGAAGAAGGTTAGCGGTTGTGGGCGTTAACTACCTTGAGCACATGTGTGCCATGTGTTGCATGGTAGCTAGGTGTCACCCATCCATGAAAAATATTATTTCATATTTATTAAACAATCACATTTTTATTTAAAAATTAATTTAAATTCTTTCTATATTTACAAAAATTCCTTTTATCTTAAACAAATATTAATAAATTTCACTCATCTAAAAATTTTAACAATTAAAAATACATAGAATTCCAAATAAAATGAAAATATAAAACATTTTATAATATTTATATTAATAAATTTCACTTATCTAAAAATTTTAATAATTAAAATAACATAAAATTCCAAATAAAATGAAATTATAAAAAGTTTTATAATATTTTATGTATATTTTCGTAGACTTAGCCTGAGCAGTGAATTTTAACAATTAAAAATATATAGAATTCCAAATAAAATAAAAATATAAAAAGTTTTATAATATTTTATGTATATTTCCTTAGACTTAGCACTGGACAGTGAATTTTAACAATTAAAAATATATAAAATTCCAAATAAAATGAAAATATACACAGTTTTATAATATTTTATGTATATTTCCATAGACTTAGCAGTGAAATCGTTGGATGGAGAAATCTTTATCCCATAAACAAGAACCACACCACTTAAAATAACTAATTAATCCAATGATAATGTGTAAAGAAGTAAACTTCTACTTATACCAAAACTTAAACCTCAAAAAAAAAACATGAATAAAAACAAAACTTGAATTTTTGAAAACAATTAAAAATATATATATATATATTAATGTGTAATATATATATATTAATGTGTAAAGAAGTAAACTTCCACTTATACCAAACTTAAACCTTTGAAAACATGAATAAAAACAAAATATATTAATAAAATAAAATAAAAGTAAAAGCGGAAATGGAAATTTTCCTTTGAATTGGATGAAGGTTAGAAAGACTTTGCGTTCTCAACTAACGGCAATCTAACGGTCAAGCGCATACCCGGACCATCTCCCGACCGTCCGATCGAGCCACGGATATTCCACGGCCCCGCATCACGAGTCCGCATATGACTCGGTGTCTCAGCCAGCCTCCATGAATACGGCAGGCACGAGCGGGCCCACCACAAAACCCGGCCCACGATATGACGCAACGGACGCCACGTGGCCCACACTTTTGCACTGCTGGCAAAACAAAAAGTCCACATACGAAACGCCCAAATAACTGACCGCTGGCTGCCTGTGGTTTAACCTGTGAATGACCAACTAACCGCCGTCTACACGGACTCCAACATTGTTTTCGTTTCAGCTAATAAATACGGACCCCAGCCAGCAGTGTCCGGTCACTCTTACCATGCTTCCTTTGCTCTCCACGGATTTCAAACCTCTCTGAATTCCAGTTAGGAGAATACTCGGTCTGTTCAAGGTACACTGTATAGATTTGGTTTTTTTTCTTTGCTCATTGGGCATTCCGAGACAGCTTTGGTGGAGGTCGTATAACGGAGCTTCAATGGCGCTTTCTTGACCTAAAAGCTGCGGTGGATCCGCTACTGGAAGAGCTTACAGCGGAGAGAAAATGTACCAGATCGAAAATTTAGGCTCGGATCGCCTGATCATCGCCTCTCGCATTTTCGTTTAGCGGTAGCTTGTTGCAGATTTCGGCTTGCGTCTGGAGCATTTTTACGTTTCTTGGCCGGTAAAATTTTACCTATTTTCCTTCCTGTTTTCTTGTTTCGCGGATCACGCATAGTGCTCCAGCTATTTTGCCGTTTCCTTCACATTTTGATGTATTAATTAAAAAGTTTGAGTTGTTTTTGATGTTGCTTTCGGGGTTCTCGTATAATGTCTGTACAATTTGAGTCTCGTTGCTGTTCCTTTCTTCTTTCTGTGTTTTAAATGTTAAATCTTAGCTGTTTTTCCTGCTGCTTTTGCATTTTCATCCATTTTGTCAGTATTTTCTCTTTGTAGCGTTTGCATTTTCATCCTTCTGGTAAGTATTTTCTGTTTGCTGCTTTTGCATTTCATTAGGCTGTGGCAGCACGCTTTTGTGCCTTATTTGTGAAATTTCCGGTTTCGTAATTGGACTTCATACGCAACGGCGGAGTTTCTGCTTTAAGTATGTTACTTTTGCCGTTGAAGTTTCTGATTTTTTTAGCAGCTGCTTCTTTGCCAAAATGTAAATGTACAGGCTTTTGGATTTTTTGAAGCCGTGACAACTGCATGAAGAACTGAAAATTAATTGCATCTCAGCCAATACACCTGCCGGACGGATGTTTTACGGCGTTTTGCTTGTAATTCATGCATTAGGCTAGTTGTCCGAGGTTAAGGCTGTAAATTCCTTTTACATTAGAGCGCTTTTTGCTTATCTAGCGAAACCGGGGTTTTGTTGCTACTGGCGGCAACTTTGCGCCTTTTGTGAACTAGGCAGGGTAATTTTCCCAGATATTTCTTTGCGTTTGATACAGAGACCTCACTTTTGTAGAGAACTGTCCGGCTTTCTGTTTCAAGATTTTATGGATCTTACAATTTGGACGTTCTTAGATTTTGTTTTATTTATCTGTTCAGTTTGTCTTTTTTAACCCCAACTGGACGCAGTTTGTGTGGCCATGATCTTGTGCTCAAGTCACTGTAGCTATCCCCTACCAATGGTTATCATAATGTGCTTTTCCTGTAACTTGGCTTAAACTTTATACATTGCATACCGGCGTTTCCGTAGCTGTATTGTCTGCTCATGTGGCACAACCTTGGGTTTTCCGTTTTCAAAATCCCTAATTACTGGTTTGCCATTGAGAACAGCATTTCATGTTATTAGTAAAGTTCTGCATATTTCCGAGTTTTTTAAGGTTTGTTAATTTTCTCACGAAATTGTCATTAGGTAAACAATTTGCATCTATTTTTCTGTTTACGACTATCCTTTAATTGCTGTTTCGAGTCTTTTGACCTCCACATTTTATGCTAATGATTTTAACTTTTGACCAGATGCTCTGTAACTGGAACTTTATTCTTCCGTACAGTGCTATAAAATTGTGTATGTATGCACCTCTGTTCTTGATTTAGTTTTCCTTGGAGTTTGATGAAGTGGAGCATTGATAGAGATCTTAACTAGAGAAGATCCATCGCACAATGTTTCAAACACATTCAAATAAAACCTTAAAATTAGGTGAATAGATTTCATTTAAAGGTAGTGAAAAACCCCAAACATCTGACTTCAAAATTTACATCATTTAAATTGATTTATCTGCTACTATGAAAGTTCCTTATTCAAGCTTATGCGAGCATAAGCTCATCCAAATTAGGATTTGGTTGATATGCTTGTATAGTGTTGTTTAACTATTTTTGATATTGGATTGGAATAACTTCTTTTATAAAAGTCCTTGTATCCTTTTGCAGGTAGCTTGATAAGGCTATTCCAGTTAACGAAGTGGCCTTGCTAGAAAGGGTATACTCGGAATTGGATTTCATTTGAATTGAGCGCACATGCAAGTTTACGAATCAGGCATGTTCTAGTAGTTTGTAATTTTATATTCAGATGGCCAGCCCATACATGCAGAGAGCAGACGATTGCAATCAGAGCATGGTATCAACAGAATCAGCGAGAGAGAAGAGTACTGATTCATGTGTTCCAATGAGTGGGACACTCAGTACAAGCAGTAGTATTGATGTAAGTTTCAAGAGCAGTCTGAGCAGCACCATCACCGGTTCTAGCAGTGTCAAGAGCAGTTTTAGTGGTAAGGTAAGTGATGGCATGGGTGCAGATGCAAAGATTCCTGAATGCAAATCCATTGACAATCTCAAGAACGAGAGGCTTGAGTGTGTTGAAAGTGGCAAGAGTAGCCTGAGCGTGGCCAGCTACAGAAGCAGTGTTAGTGACAGCAATGAAAGCAACTGTAGCAGTTTGAGCAGTTCTCTAAACAAACCACACAAAGGCAATGATCCCAGATGGGACGCCATTCAAGCTGTGAAAGTCAGAGATGGCTTTTTGGGTTTGAGTCATTTCAGGCTCCTGAAGCGCGTGGGAAGTGGGGATATTGGGAGTGTTTACTTAGCAGAGTTGAGGGGAACCAACTGTTTCTTTGCAATGAAAGTAATGGATAAAGGGTCACTGGAAAACAGGAATAAATCGCTCAGAGCGCAGACCGAGAGAGAGATTCTTTCTTGTTTAGATCATCCTTTCTTACCGACATTGTATTCTCATTTCGAGACAGATAAGTTCTCGTGCCTGGTCATGGAGTTTTGCAGTGGAGGGGATCTACATAGCTTTCGGCAGCAACAGCCTTGGAAACGCTTTTCTGAATCCGCTTCACGGTAAGTGAGGTTGTCAGCCTTTATGCATATGCAGAGTACCTTTAACTTTTTGCCAATTCTGGGGTCTACATAGATCACGTCTAGATTTGTTTTTTATATTGTTCTGCTCCGGGAGCCTAATTGTCAGTTGCACTTTCAAAGGTCTGTGGGTGGGAGTTCCTAACCTTGCTGCAGTTAATCAAACTCCATGTTCTGTAAGCTTATCTGATTGAATGTAGGTTTGAATTGGGTTTTGAGTTTGTTTACTTTCCTTTATTGCAGGTTCTATGCAGCAGAAATCCTACTTGCCCTGGAGTATTTGCACATGATGGGAATAGTCTATAGAGACCTGAAGCCTGAAAATGTTCTAGTGAGAGGGGATGGACACATTATGCTTCTAGACTTTGATTTATCATTAAGGTGTGTTGTCAGTCCCACTCTTGTAAAGTCGGCATCTCCCGGTCTCGATCCTTCACGAAGAGTCCCTGTTTACTGCGTTCAACCCTCTTGCATAGAGCCTTCATGCGTGACCCCAGTTTGTCTGCAGCCTTCTTGTTTCAGACCTCGTTTTTTACCTCAGAGATCCAAGAAAATACGGAAACCAAAGAATGAGATGGCAAATCAGTCAAACCTTCTTCCAGAGCTCATTGCCGAGCCAACCAGTGCTCGATCGATGTCATTTGTGGGCACTCACGAGTACTTGGCTCCCGAAATAATCAAAGGGCAGGGCCACGGGAGTGCTGTCGATTGGTGGACATTTGGGATATTTTTATACGAGCTGCTCTACGGGACTACGCCGTTCAAGGGGGCGGGCAATCGAGAAACGTTAGAGAAAATTGCTGGTCAAGCTTTGAGGTTCCCAGATTCTCCGACTGTAAGTTTTGCTGCACGCGACTTGATTAGAGGTTTGCTTATGAAAGACCCGCAACACAGACTAGCCTTTAGAAGGGGAGCCACTGAAATCAAACAACATCCATTTTTTGATGGCGCAAACTGGGCTCTCATTCGCAGCACCACTCCTCCTCAAATCCCCAAACCCATTGATCTGAGCTTCTTAACGAACAAAGTCACTCCTCCCAGTGCTCGTGGCGAGAAAAAAAAAGTAGACTCTGATGCTAATTCTTTTGATTTTGATTTTTTCTAGTTTGGATAATGCCCTGCAACAATCCAATCTGCAGGAACATGCTTATATTTGATACTCCATTTTCAAGGAATTTAAAAGTTTGTATTTTAGGCTGTGCCTATGTTTCAGTAAAACTTCAGTCCAACCTGGATTTTTTTTTTGCATTAAGTGCCTCAAAAAATCACAGTGGATGACGAGCTGCTTACTAAGCTATGTATCATATTTTTTCTTCACAAATTGGTTGTTATTAAACCATCAATTATCTGCAAATGTAGTTTCACTCCCTTATTTAGCTTACATATAAATAAATGGAAGCCTACTAAAGTTTCAATAATGGAGAGGATCTCACAGCTTATTATAAAGCTAATAATTGTCAATTGGTGTGAAAAAGGAGCAATAATTGACAAATGTGGCCCTGCATTTCTGTAACTTAGGTCACTTTTGGTGTTTATAATTGACCAACGTGGCCCTGCAATTCTGTAACATATATTTCACTTTTGGTATTTTGTATGTTGTGTGGCCCCATATAATTCTTGTAACTTGTGGTAAACTTTTGTGGAAAAGTAAGTACTTTATCATGACTTCCTGCGTTTGGCATAAGGTGTTATAAATTTATTTTGAATGATGACGTGCTGAGGTTGTTCTGGGTAGGATTATTGACCAATCTAATTTAGAATCCCTTCTCAGTATATGAGCTGTCAATGTTGCACTTAGGTTCACTTTTATGTTTCAGCTTCAGCTTTTTATTATAACGTGCTGAGGTTGTTCTGGGTAGGATTATTGACCAATCTAATTTAGAATCCCCCTTCTCAGTTATGAACTGTCAATGGTGCACTTAGGTTCACTTTTATGTTTGAGCTTCAGCTCTTTAGTATAAAGCTTCATTTAGACTCCTCAGTTAAATCAGTGGCGTGTTAGCCACGGCCCATAATCATAGCTAGGGTGGACCAGTGGGATCATAGGAAAATTTGTTTGATTAGAATATCTTGGAAAATTTCCTTACAACTAGTTTCAAATTAATATTTAAACCATATTGAACGCTCGTTTGGGTCCATCCGCACATCCCTAAAAATGTTCAACATCATCTTTATGTTCCCTAACACCATCTCTATGTCCCCTGCTGACTGGGCAAAGTATTTTTTCGAATCTCTTCATATTTGGATTTTTTTTTTGGTAAAATAAATATTTGTGGGTCGATTTTCAGTGAACTGTATTTTTGTGGGGCTGGCATGTCTCCACTTAATTCCACTTCTAATTTGTACTATTATTATTATTATGTTTTTAAATACAATATAAAACTTTTGTAGAATTATTATTATAATACTTCAAATATAATATAAAATTTTCACTCTAATATTTTTAAATACATTATAACTTTATTATAATACTTTTAAATACACTAACTTTTTAACTTTGAGAAGCTTTGATATAAAATAAAAAATGATTGAAAAATGATTCTTTATCTTAAAGAGAGGTTTTGGCTACGATGAAGACCCACGACCAAATAGAGTTGGATGTATATTGAATCCTAATTTGCATAATTCATCTCTACTAACCATGAGAAAGGAAAAGTTTACGTAAGGTTTTATGTTCTTTTGTTTGGTAAATCTTATCTATAAATGTGAGTAACAGAAATAAATAAAGTGGTATAAATATATTAAAATGATATAAATATGAATAATATAAATAAATAATGGCATGCAACTTAAATTTGAATTTTGGGTGATGTTCATTCTATTAAATTTAGGATTTAAAAATGTAAGGAAAGGTTTAATGTATGAAAATATACAATTTGAGTGGACTTAATTGTTCAGAAAATATGTACATTTTTATAGACAAAGGAGGTAGGGAATTACACTTTCGGTAAAATAAGTAGTCCATTTGCTTAACAAAGAAGTTCCCTAGTCTTACAAACAAGAGGTTGTCATGTTGATTTAACTTCTTGCTAGGTTGTGACCTTAGATTATTCTTATTATGTATATATTTAAACCTAAATATTAAGATTTTTATTATGTATATATTTGAACCTACATTGAAGCTTTAACATGATCTTAGAAAGATTTTTATTATGTACATATTTGAACTTACATTGAAGCTTTAACATGATCTTAGAATCTAGTGTGTTTTCTATATTGCTTGAACACATTGGTGTTTTGATTGATGCTATTGATTTCCAATTTAGGTTATATTATTGTGAGTTTCCATAGTAATGTTTTTGTTGATATACCTAGATAAATATTGATATGGTGATGTGCTATCATTTTTCTATGTAACTTATGTTAGTCTTTGACATGTTGAGATTAAATTGAATCTAATTGATTGGTATTTTAACTAGGTATTTGGGTTATTTAATTATAGATTTCAACTCACTTGATTGGATGAGATTGTGTGTGTGTTAAAGTATATGTTAAGTAAGTTGGTGCCATTTAAGAGCCATCACTTGGAGGGCATTCACATTGAACTTACAAAGCCTTTTGCATAGAGGAGAATCATATCATCATAGAACAAAAACAATTAATTGTAAGTGTGAAATCTGATAAGAATTTTGGGGAGCAAGCCACAAGAGTTTTTATCCTACATTATATTTGTGGTTGTAGGGTGGACAATATGAGTGCAATAGGGAGACAAATATTTTGGGCACAAAAAAAGACTCCACTATAGTCGTGCTAGAAGGGTTCTAATTGTTGGATCTACAAAACCTAAAGGATAGTGAAGAAAAATGGCTCAAGAACACCCTAAGGAAAACCATAAGGAAAACCCTACCAGAGAACCAAGAAGTTGAGAAACTTGGGTCAAACCATAGAGCATCACAAAGGAAAAGGAAAAGAAGATTCAAAGAACAAGATATGGGAAATGACGGATCCTAACGAACCATTAGTTTACACTAAATATTAACACCAATTGGGCTCTAATAAAAACTATAAGAATATTTGAATCATTAAAGGATATACCATATTGGAGTCTTCTGAGAGTCATCAAAGGACTCTCATAGATATCATAAAAGAGATAACAAAGAAAGGAAAAAGTTACCATTGGAGAAGGTACAAAGATAACTCTGATGAAGATAAGAAAAGAACAATAATTAGACATAAGCATCAAGTATGGATTTCAAAGATATCGGCCTTTGATGGCACCACAAATGTAGATGACCACAACATATTTCCATTGATCATTGTGGTAGTGGTTGGACAATATTGGTGAAACACATGTGCAACATTTAAAGGAACCATTATTTTAAAAGATTCACCCACACATTGCTTGAACATACATGGAAGTATTTATGTTATCAACCAATATCATTAGATCTTCAAAAACACAATAAAATTATGTGAAAAGAAGAGACTAATCTCAAAAATTAGTAGAGCTCTAACATACCTTTTGCTTATTTTTGTCTCTCCATATTCCTCACTTAAATAGTGAATTGAAGGACATAGCACAATTACAAACTTTTGAATAAATTAATAAGTAAATAAATAAATATGAATCACTTTTAAGGCTTAAACTTCAAAAGCCAAATGATAACAATCACCAAAGGTTCAGACTTAGAGTAAACTTAACATAACAAAAGGAGGCCACCACCTAATACCACAAATTAGAACACCTAGCTCAACAAGCTATGAACTCTAAGAGCTATATTATCCTCCCCGTGACTCCCATAAATATACACCTTAATAGTCCCAAAAACCACCTTATATCAACCCTTTATGCAAACACATGTATAAGCAAATGACATCATAATAGAATCCATTAAATAATGCTACAACCATCATAATTATAATCAACATATTTAAAATTCCAACATCAAAGTATTGTTAATTTGAACTCAAAAAATAACTTAAGACTTTCTCACCACATGATTAGCTAAAATATTTTATACAATCTCGCGAATCATAATCCGAGTAAATATGCATTATATCTAAGAATATATATAGAAATAATTTCAACAATCTTTCATTAGTGTCTAGGAGGAAATGATTTTTCCCACATGAAGAATCCATCCTTGTCAAGAAGGATAAACTCATCACCAAATTTGTTCCAAAACCATTCACAACTCTTAAAAACTCTAGAACGCATCATTGTACATGTCCTTCATTAGGGTCATTCTTCCTTATAAGGCCAAGGTGATCTCTATCCCCAAAACTCATACTTTAATCAACCCCCAAAAAAGTAGCAAGCAATGACAACAAAATCAGCTTAGAATCTCATCCAGAATTCTTAACTCGATAAGGCCAATGCTAAATCAAAGCACATGCCCAAGGCGTTCAATCTTCAAAACACAAAACCAAAGCCAAGCTACAAACCAAATTGAGGTCAAACAACTAATGCAATGATATATATAGTAGTTAATAAAGGCATGTAAGGAAGTGCAAGGGATGAACAATAGAGACACTCAAGTGTAGGGTGGTGGCCTTAGAGCCAAGTACTGACAAAAATTATAGTGCAAAACAACAATTCAAAAGAAACCAAAATCTAGAAGGCCAAAACCATGCCCATAACTCCAATCATAATAACCTAAACATTTATTCCAAAAAGGATTTTCACTCAAGGTGTAGAGAATATGAAATAGCTTGAAGGTATCAAGGACTAGGAGAATGTATATAGCACATGCAAGCTCAACTATGGAGATAGCTAATAAACAAACATTACTTAACAATCAAATAGAAATGAACGAGATTCAATATCTAGCAACAACACAATAATACTAAAAACACTAGCACCACTAACAATTCCAATCACATAACACTAGGTGCACTCCAAAGTCACCAAAATTCGATAAGCTTAGTGGCAAAGGAAACAAAAATACTAGGCAAGTTCATCCCCCAAAAATTAGACATAGAGCCAAACATAGCAAAAAAATCCAACTGATAAACTAGAATGAGAGCACATAAAGGAGATGGTGGGTAGAAGAACCATAACCAAAATTTGCCAATTGTTGGGCCAAACAGAACTGACCTAGATCAAGGTGAGGGGAAACATGAACATAGGAGAATTCAATACCTTGTACACTCAAACCAATGTGCAATCACAACAAATACCAATGCCATCACATCAAAACCTGCACCTCAATCATACCCACAAAATTCCAAAAGTTTCCAAAGTATAAATCAATCATGATCTGAAGGCCAATGACAAGGTGGTACCTACCACCATATGTCACCAAAATAAGGTTCAATGCCAAAGCTCATTGCATATTTTCTATTCTAACCACTAAGTCATGAGACATGACACCAATATATAAGTTTTAGGTTATATCACCAACCAAAACATGAGACAACATAAATGAGCATGAAGAAACACAATGACAAATTAAGAATCAAGCCAACAAGGGTTTGCCTCATGATTGAGGAGTGTCTCATCAAATAAAAGACAAGTGATCAAGCAACAACCAAGGAGGGTTTCAAAATTAATCAAGGGGATGTAAGAAGGGTCTCATAACTTAATTACAAAAGTAGGCTCATAATCTATTAACTTCGCCAAGGATGAGGCTAATTAACCAATGATAGATAAGCAAGAAAACACACTACATTAACTACTATAACTACATATGCATAACATGCATGAGAAATATGTGTCATAACCATAACTAGAAAGGGAACATCATCAATGTAATATCCATCAACTAATTGAAAAATGTTGTAACCATGAAATAAACTTTTCAAGACCTACCCAATCACTGTATCAAAAGTTGTATCATAATGCTACCATATATCCAAATCAATAGTGCATGAGAACAGAAATTTAATCAAAATATCGTCATCCAATAGCATATTAGTAAACCATCATCTCCAACCCTCATGGAAGCTTAACACTACTCTCACAAAAAATGGTGTTATGAACAATCATCCAACATATTTATTCATCTGAGCAGTTAGGTGGTGGACCCTCTTTGAGTTTTAAGTCAAAACAATCATCAAATGGGGGACATGAGTAATAATATGTTCAAGAGAGGTGAGGCAAAATAAACTTGGTTTATTTCAAAAATTTTAGGTTAGAAGTAGTGAAGCTTTGCAATTAACATAGTTACTGACTTGACAATAATTGTGACTTCAAAATGAGAACTCTAACCCTAAAAACACTTTTTTTTTATGTCAAAAATACCAAAATCAACCCTTGAATTGAAAAGTTGTACCATAAGTAGCACCTTTTTGGGGGAGAGTGGGGTGGGAGGTGTTAAAATTACGACCTTTTGCAACCATGGCCTTAAAATAATGTAATATTGCTAACAAAAACCTTAAAATCAATTCATAAATTGAAAATTTGTGCTACGAGTAGCACCTGTTTTTTTTGAAATAAAATTTCCAGGGTTAAAATTAGAACTTATTTGAAACCATCAGCTTAACAATAGACATTGTTACAACTAAAAAATTTAAATCAACCTTCAAATCGAAAAATAGTGCTACCAGTAGCATTGCTTTTTTCAAGCTTAAAATTGCAACATTTTTTAATCCATGGTCTAAAAAACTTGTATTGTTGCAAATAAAACCACAAAATCAACTTTAAAATGTCCACTCGGTGATTAATCTATCACTCCAAGAATCAAACAATAAATAATGATGATATCACCCTATAATTTAAAAAGTCAATATTACTTCCAAATATTTTATTTACTTATTATTAATAATAAAAATGATACAAATCCATTGAATTAAACACAAATTATTTCGTAAAAATATTGTCGCATTATCCATATTCAAATCAAATAAGCTAAGTGTTGATATTATGGTAGTTGCGGGAGATATTTACCTTCACGTGTAAACCTAATGAGAATAGAATATTCCAGGAAACAAGAAGAAACCCTAATTAGTTGGCTAATAACCCTAGAAGACAAGTCGGCTCAAGAGGATAACTTGTTAGGTTCTTAGCCTCCAAGAGAAGAAGTCGGCTAAAGGAAATATTATATACTAAGTAAATAAGCACCCAGAATGAGAAGTCGACCCAGACAGTTAGCCAGTTTTAGTATAAATACAAGAGGCTAGTCTTCATTCTGGAAGGCATTCTCAGAACTACAAAAGAAGCACTTGTGTGCCACTGCAGTTGGCCATTTTGTGCACAAGTTTTTAGGAGATATGCCGTTGTAGTTGCTACAACTAGCAGATTTCATTTTGGCTTGGACTATCTCTTGGTTATGGTTTGGACTATCTGATTAGCTCTTGTTTGGTGTGCTATCCTTGGAGAAAGGTGCGTCACCGTTTGTTTGGCTATCTAGCCTAGGATTTGCTTCTGGAATGATTCTCTGTCAAAGTTAAGGTGCTCGGGGTGGCTTCAACCTATTGTTGGGTGACAATAGTGATATTGTTTATGGTTAAACAAGCACATCCATTAGATTTTAACAGGTTATGGGCCCACGCCTCCTTCATTCAGTCTAACCACTGGAAGGGAGAATAGCCATAAGGATACTCAACTCGTTGAAGAACTGTCATTAGGGTTACTAGCAGGTGCAGTTGTAGAAACCCTAAACCTCTCGTTGAGGCACCTTAAGTGAAGGGATTGACCTAATTTTTGGATAGACTAGTGCACCCTAACCTAGCGCACATCCTGGTACTCTCAGCAAGCCAAGACATCAAGTTTGATTTTTTGGTCAAATATAGGGTTAACCAAGTCAAGCAACCATGAATTATTCTATGAAGTCAGAAAACAAGTGAGATGGGGCTTCTAACTTCAGAGCATGGAAGACAAGGATTGACCTCATCCTCGCCAAGAATAAAGTGTTGGATATTGTGAAAAGAAATATCATGGAACCAAAGTTTGTAGAAGGAAAAGAGAAGGAACCGCATAATGTTGCAGTTATGGAGAAGTTTAAAGACAATGACATCAATGCCATGAGTATCATAGTGGACTCTATAAAAAACCACTTGATACCCTACATCTCCCATCTTGATTCATCTAAGAAGATGTACGATACCCTAACAAACCTCTTCTCAGTCAGAAACATTGGACAAGTAATGAGTTTGAAGAATGAGCTCCGTGATATGAAGATGAATGATGATGACATCATAACATCATACTTTGTGAGGATCTCTCAGTTAAGAGATCAACTACAAGATATTGAAGAGATCACCTCAGAGAAGGAACTGATAAATATAGTACTCAATGGTCTTCCCAAGACATGGGATGCATTTGCCGCAAACATGAACACAAGGAAGGAGTATCCTACATTTGAAGAACTTTGGACTTGCTGTGCACAAGAAGAATCAAGGATTAGTGCAAAAGAGAAACCTCAAAAGAAATACGATGATCAAGCCTTCACAACAAGATTCAAGAATTTCAGGAACAAAAGAAAGTTTGGAAAGAAGCCAAATCAAAAGAAGGATGTGTTAGAAATACAATGCTTCAACTGTCGAAAATATGGTCACTACAAGAATCATTGTCCTGAGCTAAAGAAAAATGAAGAGACACATGAAGCATCAATTGTCGAAGAAAGGAAATCCCCAAACAAGACCAAGCAGGATAAAACAAATTTCTTCTTCTAAAGACAAGGTAACAATATTCTTCATAGTTCTTGTACATATCTTGGTTGCATAGTCTCTGTACATATCTTGTATATATATATTTTAGAAGATAATATGTTCCAAGAGAAACTATACCTATGGAAGAACAACAAGATGAGGATTGTTATCATTATGACTACAAGTCATACAATACACATGAAAGGATGAAGTACATCAAACAATTCATGTGGAAGTTATTAAGTAAGTAAAAGTTACAAGATAAGCCGAAATCAAAATCAATCTTGAAGAAACCTAGAATAAGTAATGACATAAAGAAGTCAACAATCAAGAGGAAATTGGAGAAAGACTTATGACACTTTGCAGAAGCCAATAAGGATGCAAACGAAAGTGTGGAGGGAGATGATTATATACATCCAAAAGTAAAACATGCACTCATACATGAAGCAAGGATTAGGAGGGAGATAATCCTATGATCCATTGAATATGATGAAGTATATATCCATGGTAGCAACCATGAAAAGCAGTACGTGTTCAGTTTGACTTTAGAAGAAGTCTTCTTTGAAAAGAAGCCTTAAATTATCCCTGGTTGTCCATCCACATTCATGATCCTATGATGAAAGGAAGAAGTTGGAATCTTCATAGCATGGAATCTATAGAAAACTCCATGAACCCAAGAGCTAAAGAGAAACATGAGGAAGAACATGAAGATTCCAAGAAAGAAAGAAAAGCCAAAACAACCAGTCATTGTATCGAGAATCACAAGATTACCAGGCTGATATGAACTCACTAAAAGCGATCAAGCAGAGGAACTAAAGCAGCGTATGGAAGACTTATGAATGAAAGCATTGTGAGATCCAGAACTAGATGTTCTCCCAGATGGAGGGAGGAGACTATGATGATTGCTTGTTTTAGTAAACCAAACATACCTCTACATGAACCATCATATCATCCACAATTATCCATGGGTTGGAGTTTACATCAGATGAATGCAAAGATTGTTCTCCAGAACAATTGAACAAAGAGCGTATGAAGAGAAAACTCAAAGGCTTTGAGGTATACCAGAAAGAGATCCTTGTATGCAGATGGAAGAAGACAACTTGGTGGAGAACCTCCAATGCATAGTAGAAGCGAGGTGAAGACTTTCTATAACAAAGATATTGCACTAGAATGGTTACTCAGAAGCTCAAGATGACGGATTGCTAATCCATGACAAACTCTCATGATGGTAGAAGAAGTACCACTTGGATATGTTCCAGGTTGACCCTTGCCAAAATGTTGTGAGCTAGCAGGAAACAAAGATGAATCCAACAATGATATACTTTATTGATCATAGCTATGTGAAGCCTTTAGAGAAAACCAGTGTTCCAGAAAGACCGAAGCACATTTGAGATCAAGCATTACATTCTCCGCGATGAATTCCAGAAAAGAGAAAGTGGTTCTCCAATATATATCTCCACATATGAGCAGATAAGCAGACATTTTGGTAAAGCCTCTATCCAAGATGAAAGAGTTTGCGTACTCAAGTTGGAGCTCGTGGAGATGACTTCCTTATTGAAAAAGGAAGAGATGACTCCCAGGTTGGGAGGGAGCACTGATGTGTTATTGATTTATGGACAGTCATTTTTCAGTTTGAAAAATGGTCCAGGATGAGCAGTTCCTTTCCAGTTCGGAAAGTGGTTTTAGATTTCTAACGGACAAGAATTTTTCAGTTTGGAAAATGGTCCAGATCGAACGGTAATTTTCATAATGAAAATGGTTTGATGGATTACTGATGTACGATAGACAATGATTTCCCATTGTGGTTAACATGGGGAATGGTCTAGGACAGTCTCTCTTCTTGACGGTCACTCTTAGTAGTGGTCAAGAATACTGGTCTGCCTCGCTGGACAATCATTCTTTCGAAGCTCACAGTTGTGGGCAGTTTCAAAGAATGGTCTGTTTTGGAGGTTGGTGCGGGACAATCATTTTCTTAGGAAATGGTTCAGACAATCATTCCCTAGGGAAAATTCATTCTCTTCAGGTTGCACTTTGTTTAGTGCCGGAGGAATGGCCTAGATAGGTGGATGGTCCAGGTTCAACAATCAGGGACAAACATTCCCTAGGGAAGACTCATTCTCTCTAGGTTGAACTTTGTTTAGTGCCGGAGGAATGGCCCATTATAGGGAATGGTCTAGGCTAAGAAATTAGGATAGTTATTCTTCCTTTCTTGAGAAGAATAGTCCAGATAGCTCATCAGTGATGTTTGACCTTCTAAGGGCAGATGCTCTTCCAGATCTCACATATGTGAGTGGAAGAATGGCCCAAATAATTCAATTTATATCATAACAATGTTTTTCTATGCAGGTTGATATCAGATGATTGTTATGGAGACTGTATGTCTCTAGACAGTAGATGTATGCTACTGTGGTGGATTGTGTTCCACTGATTGTGACTATACATCATTGATCAAGCATCTATGTTCTACTTGGTGTGGCAGTGTACCACTGGATTGTAATTGTGTACTAACATGGATAGACACAATTGTGTTCTATTGAATGACATTGTTCTGATTGCCTTGAAGACTATCAGTAGTATTGGAAATGATTATTAGCTAGATGGATGATCAATGGACAAATATTTCCCAGACAGAAAATGGTTAAAGACATTTATTCTTCTAGGACATATGTCCGGATTAGAAGAGTGGCTCTTGTGTCACTTTGTGGAGTGAGTGAGTTATCCAACATCATATCTGATTACTCAGATAGAGTATGGTTTCGAGAGATGATGCGCTGATGACACTGATACTGATGATGGTGCTCATGATGTAGTCATGAGATAGTCTATATGACTTTGTTGATGCTACTGGGTGAATGGTACATTTGTGCTCAAGACCATTACCTTCAATACCTCCCTAGCTAGGAGGGAGTGTTGATATTATGGTAGGTGCGGGAGGTATTTACCTCCACGTGTAAACCTGGAGAAAATAGAATATTCCGAGAAGAAAGAAGAAACCCTAATTAGTTGGCTAATAACCCTAGAAGATAAGTCGGCTCAAGAGGATAACTTGTATTAGGTTATTAGCCTCCAAGAGAAGAAGTCGGCTAAAGGAAATATTCTATACTAAGTAAATAAGCACCCAGAATGATAAGTCGGCCCAGGCAGTTAGCCAGTTTTAGTATAAATATAGGAGGCCAGTCTTCATTCTGGCAGGCATTCTCAGAACTGTAGAAGCAACACTTGTGCACACTGTAGTTGGATAGTTTGTGCGCAAGTTTGGAGGAGATTTGTTGTTGTAGCTGCTACAACTAGCAGATTATGTTTTGGCTTGGACTATCTCCTGGTTATGGTTTGGACTATCTGATCAACTCTTGTTTGGTGTGCTATCCTTGGAGAAAGGTGCACTACCCTTTGTTTGGCTATCTAGCCTAGGGTTTTCTTCCAGAATGATTCTCTGTCAAAGTTAAGGTGCTTGGGGGTGGCTTCGGCCTATGGTTGGGTGATAATAGTGATATTGTTTATGGTTAAACGAGCACATCCATTATATTCTAACATTAAGATTTTTTTTTATGTTATTCATAATCAAACCATATAAACTAAAAAAATAGAAATGGTACCTAACTTCATGGAAGATCATATGTAAGTTCAAACATTCCATTAGAGTTACCACACACACACATATAATTTGCTACAATTATCAAAATTCAATTGTGGATAAAAGATACCATCACAATCTACATTATTTTCATATGGATGATTGGATAAAGATGACCAATATTCTTGTCTATTTATATGATATCTAAGTGACCAATATTCTTCTATGCAATCTACTTAGATTGGAGTATGTTAACTTAAAGAGTTTACTAGCCAAAATAGAGCCTGAGTGGGCCTAATGGTTAAGAACATGTGTTTCCTCCTAAGAGGCCACAAGTTCAAATCCAGAGGGGGGTAGAGTATGTATACCTTTGTAGACTTTACCAGTCAAATCACTGGGCGGAGGGGGTCTCATACACCAATTTGGTGTCTGGCTTGGTTGTGACCTTAAAATTAGATTATTATTATTATTATAAACACTTTTCCATCAATATTTTGATACAAAATTGTTGTTGGAAGCTAATGTCAATAAGTTGTTCATTTTTTACTTTTCTTCAACATTTGATCCTTGAATAAATGTTCACATGTTAATAGTTTCTTTTAATATTTGAAAAGTAGGTTCTAGACAATATACTTTCTCCATGGTTTTAATTAATGATTGTAAGCTCCCAACATTCTTCCTACTCAATATCACTGCAAAACGACTAAACATTTGATCAATATGGTCATGTGTGCACCTAACAAAAATGAAGCCAATTTTTACCTTCTGAACAATTTCTAGTTCAACAAGTATGCTTAGATATCCAAACACAACCTAATTTTTGTTTTCACAGCTAGTGTTGTTCAATTGTAGATACAGAACTTGAGGAAGATTACCAAACCAATGAGTAAGCACATGATGAATTATGGTGATGGTTAGAGTTGCATAATTGCAAATATTTGGAGCTATGAAGTAAACCCCAAAGACATTTGACCATTAAAAACCATACAACCAAGTAAATTTGAATAAATTTTTCTTTCTTTAAATTCTTTGGTGTATGAAAAAATGTGATAGAAATATCAATTTTTTTTTATCCATGCCATCAATTATCAAACTTAGATATTGATTTGAAACATCATAACATTTTTTTTTTGTTTATACAACTTTATCATCTATTTTATTATTAATTATGATGTTTTTGAAGTGCTTGAATAATGGAATGTGCAAATAATATAAAACTAAAATATTGATAACATACCCTTCTTTCTTATTTTTCATTTTTCATTCAATCATGGGGAGTGATGACTAAAGACTTTGGAGGAAGGGAGCTTGAGGTTCACTAAAGAGATATTTACTAGGGAGCTTCTGGCACTTCAAAGGTTAATACTTTTTTTCAATCTTCATCATTAACGAAAAAGCATTTCTTATGACCAAACTCTAAACAAGCATTTCTTAGGACCAAACTCTAAACCTTATAGTTTTTTTCTATTTCTTTTTTAAAACAATTTAGTCTTTTTATTTAAAAAAAATCTTTTTTAACTAAAATAATATTCTAGGCGTTTTTAAGTGGAAAAAAAATCTCTATTTATATGATATTTTAAGAAAAAAAAAAAAAAAACTATAGAAAAAAAATAGTATACAAAAAATAAAAACAAAACTACTTAAAAATTAAAATAAAATGACAAAAACAATTAAAAATAAATTTAAAAACAACAAAAACAATTAAAAATAGAGAATCAACAATAAGCATGATAAACTCAAGTTTGGATCTAGATCGATTGAGCTAATCCTCGGGGATAAAATAATAATAATAATAATATATTTTTTTTTAGGTTAAAAAAGGCAAGAAACTTATATTATATCACAATATAGTACAAAAAGGACTAAACATGGGGGTCTTCCAAAATAAGAAACCAGACCCTAAACCCTGTTCAGAACCACCAAGATCATCATAGTTACAAGTTTTTATACAGATTTCTAGAGGTCGTCCCATAACTAAATCTTGAGATAAGATCCTAGGGCCGATAACAAGCTAACCAAAGACAAAATAGAACAAACCAAAACATAACATACTTTCAAAACCTATTGGGGAGCTTGTGCCCGCTTAATCTCAAAGATGTTGATGTGGCTCTCTGCTTCTTGCTTAGCTTGTGAACTGTCTCATCCCGGGGTTGACCACCCTTTGCCCGAAGTTGTTCATCCTCATCGTCGATCATGATTGGGCATTGGAGGGATCTTGGAGGAGACTGAGCATCCTGACCTTTCCCATGTTGATCCAGGCACCGATCAGGTTGATTAACCCTGAACTTGATACCGTGTTGGGCCCTACAATAAAGCTCAAATTCACCCTCCAAAGTGTGAATATCTTGGAGGATTTTGACATTCTCTTGCCTAGTTTCATTGACATCCTGGGCTACCAACACCTTGAACATCCAATAAGCTTCAACCATCCTGAAGTAATGTGTATCTCTAGTCTAAGGGTTCGCTGGGTCAGACACCCACTTTTTCTCTTCCTTTATTATCTCTTCTTCCTTGGCCCTCCAACGCTGGGATAAAACTCAATCCTCGATGGCATCCACCGACCTAATTTCGTCCATCGAGCAGTGGACCCAAAAACGATCCTCTGCGCGTCGAGCTTCCTTCTCTACTCTAGAGTGACGACTCTGACGTGGAAGCTTCCTTTTTATGGCGGCCTACCAGACACCTCTTGTTCTTCTTATTCCAATGGTGGACCATTCTCCCCCTTGCCTTTAACCCACTTTTCAGACTTAGAATCGATAGAAGGATTGGCATAATGAAAACACGAGAGAAGCTCAATATGAGGATTTTGTACAACCTTCTCTCATATTTATCCCTAAACAACAAAGCATTAGAGTTACTGGGGTAGTACTCATATTTAGGGAGCCTCCACCTGAGGTACATTTTGCAAGTTTCCATAATGGCTAAGTAGATGATTGGACTCTTTACCAACAATCTAGAGCCGACAAGATCGCTTGCAACATGCGACCTCTCCATCAACTAATTGTTGGCTTGGTATTTCGTATTGGTACTAAGGGATCTATCGTAGGTGACATTCTTAATAATAATTGTAACAGACCTGGGACACCTGAGCCTTGGGCTTCCTTTAGATGTTTTCATATTCTTCATTATGGGGCAAGTTCTCATTTTCATGCATGGGAGAAGATTGTCTTCTATCCTCCAGGTTCATATAAGGATACATACCACCTACATGGGCGAGCATCCTACCATATGATGTACCTCTGATTCCTATTCTTGGCCACCTATCTTCCTATCCTATTTCATGATGCAGACCTATTCCTTGGGAGGTCCACCTAGCCATCTCAGACCTGAACCTCCATGTGGTCAGGTCAGCATGGAAACATCTATGGACTTGCTCTTCCGTACCTTCTAGAAGTGGGTCCCCTAGTCACCAAATCTAATGTGACTCCTACAACATGACACCGAGGTTGTCCAAGCAGTCGCCCACCAAATTTTCCTTTCTTCTAATCTTCTTTGGGACAATGACCACTAGAGAGGTAACCATGCCCCCAAGCTCAGAGAGACCATGGCTAAGCCTCCAATTATGAGACACCTTACCAGCCTTCACCCGATTCAATATTTTTGGAGGCCTCTGATAATCAGTTGGGAGTCACCTTCTATCGACAAGGCCAAGAATCCATGATCCTTGGTTAACATTGTTCCTCGATGAAGCCCTGTCAATTATGCTGCATTGTTCATTGATATCCCTAGGTTGAATGCATAGACAATGATTACTTCTCCATTGTGGTCCCTAAAGACTCCTCCTGCTCCTTTCGGACCCAGATTCCCCTTAGTTGCACCATCAAAATTTAATTTTATAAAAACAACCTAGGGAGGAATCCAATGGTCACGAATACAAGCTTTCACCACTTTCAGAACCAGAGAATTCTAGTTGAGACATGACCCCCGATTCCAGTTTCTGAATATGGCTTCCTCAGAAAACTCCAGTTGGAGATCTTGGGCCAACCATGGAATTGTGTTGATGGATTCTTTCATATTGATGCAAATTATTTCCTAAATTTGGTTCATGGTAAATAATTTATCTTTGAAAATTCTTCAGTTCCTTTCTTTCCACACATTCCACATGAGAAATCCTGGAAAGATCTCCAAGGATCTATTGATGATGGGGTTAATGAATGGGTTAACGCTCCAAAATTCTATAGTTTTTGTAACATTGTGTTTTTTCAAGTCTGTTCTTCTGAAATTAGTTGCCCCTTGATCCCAACGATGCATTGTAAACTTGTAGTTGCCTAGAAGGTGGTCGAGAATCTCTTATGTTTCAAGTAATAGAGAACATATCGAAGGGCCTACAAATCCTTTATGAAGGATACAGTCCCAAGTTAAAATCCTTTTGTTCACACCCAATCATAGGAAGGTAGAAATTTTAGGCCAGAGGGAGCTCGACCAAAATTTCTCCCATATAGGGAAGTTTTGGATGATCCCTGGGTCCTGCAATTATACATAGGCCTCTTTTACTATGAATTCTCCATCTCCTCACCGACCCCATCTGATGATTTCCACCCCATCTTTGATCTCGACCTGACACTCTTGCAATATTTTCTAGGCCGTGTCTTTAGTCTGTTCATTCCACTGAATCGGCCATTCGTCTAAAGGTTTCCAAGTTCTTGTGAAAGGATTACAACTTGGTTGGTTGGTTTTCTAGTGATGGTACAACTTCACCCATTTGGCCCATTCCATGGAAAGGAAGAGGCTTTGATACTTGATGTCATCCCCTAAGATTGGATGTTGTTCCCACACGTCATCCCAGAAGAGGGATGAACTCCCATTATAAACTTCCCATAAGCACTGAGATTGAACCAAAACATGGTTTCACCATGCATTATTCCAAATTAGAGAACCATGTCTATTTCCATAAACTCTAATTAAGATCTGAAACAAGATTCTAGGGATGTACTTATTCCTCCACAACCTGGCCCATAGGGATGAAGATGACTTGATCCATCTCCACCAAAGTGTCGCTACCAGGGTATTGTTGGAAACCCGGGGGTCCCTTATGCCCAGTTCCCAATGGGACTTTGGTTTACATTCCACCAAAGGCCATTTATTTTCTTTTGATGGTCCGCCCCATAGGAACTTGCACTGGAGGGTCCAATTTTTTTTGGAAAACTTCAGTGGGGAAGCTAAAATCAAGAAGAGGTAAAGGGGAAGGGTTGAGAGAATATAAGTGATCAAGAGGATACGTCCTGGAAAGGAAAGAGAACAGTGAGTCCAACTGCTCACTTTAGCTTCTATTTTGTCCATAGTAACCTCCCAGGAAGGGTCGTGAAGAGATTTGGAAAGAAGGGGAGATCCTAAATACTTAGTTGGGAGGGAAGAGGGTTGGAAACCAATTAAGCTGGCCAAATAATGTTGAATAGTGGGGGGAGTGTTGAAGAAAAAAATATGGGATTCATCCTAGTTAATGACAGTATCAGAAGAAAGATTAAAGAGGTCTAGGATTTTTTTGAAAGAATCCACTTCTTTTACTCTAGGTGCTCCCATTAGAAGTTTTTCATCCACAAACTGAAGATGAGACAAATCCTCTACCCCTTGAAGGAGGGTTAGCCCCTTTGTACCCCCCTATATTTTAGCATGGGAAAGGTTGCGACCCAAAACCTCCACCATGATTATGTATAGGAAAGGGGACATAGGGTCTCCCTGCCTGAGACCTATCGACACATTAAATGTCTTGGAGGGGGAGCCATTCACTAGGATAGAGAAGAAGGTTATAAAGATCAAATTCATAACCCAAGCCACCCAATATTCTCCAAAGCCAAAATATAAAAGAGTCTAATGAAGGAAGTCCCAGTTCATCCGGTCATAAGCCTTAGACATATCCAGTTTCATCATCATTCCCGCTTTTTTTACATCTTGAGGGAATGAATAGTTTTGTGGGATACTATAATACCATCTAGGATATTATCGCCCTCTACAAATCCTCCCTGCTCCTGATAAATGATGAGCGGGAGGATATGTTTGTTCCTAGAGGCTATCAACTTAGAAATAATTTTATAAATGACATTGCATAAGGAAATGGCGTGGAACTTATCTACTGAACATGTTCCTTTGATATTCGAGATTAGAGTGATGAAGGTGACATTGAAGGCCTCCATAATATATTTAGATTTGCGAGATTCTTCCACCACTTCCCAGATATCGTTGCCAAAAACTGACCAGCCTACCTGGAAAAAGTCAGGAGTGAATCCATCTGGCCCAGGGGATTTCCCTTGGGCCATACTTTTAAAAATTACTTCAAATTCTTCTAAGGAGGTTGGTCTCATCAAACTTTGGAATTTTTCTAGGGGAACCATCTTGGGGATCGATTAAGTTATTTTATTGATATCTTCATGTTTGTTTATCGCATAATTTGAGAGAAGGTCTTGGAAATAGTTTATGAATTCCTTCTTAATATCCTCCTTTGTCACTTTGGTACTTCCATCCTGCGCTTGGATAGACACAATTCTATTCATGTTCCTTCTCTGGGTTAATGAGTTATGGAAGAAGCAAGTGTTCTTATCCCCTTCTCTTATACAGTGTATCCTGGAATTTTGTCGCCAAAAAGTCTCTTACTGGTGCTCTCGTTTAACCAAATCTTCCCTGATTTAAGATTCCCTCACAATGAGGTCTAAGGAGAAGAGTCCCTGAATTCCTTTCAGCTGAATCTCCTCCATTTCCCGTTGAAGTTTCTTATTCTCCTCGAAAATGTTACCGGAAACCTCTTTATTCCACTTCTTGAGGTACATACAAACATGCTTTAGTTTGTGTCGAAATTGGAACATTTGCTTTCCATTAAGGTCTTTCAAGTCTCCCCACCAGAGGGCCAAATTTGTAAGGATGTCCGGGTGGTCAAGCTAGAACGTTTTTCACCGAAAAGGAGAGGGACCTTGCTTTCATACTTGGGGCCACTCCGGTGCTATGGGCCAGTGATCCAAGACTTAGAAGGGGAGAACTCTCGTGGAGAGGACCTGCTTATTTTGAAATGATTTTTCAGAGAGTAGAAACCTATCTAGATGAACTGCAATCCGATGCTCCTTCCCCCTCTTTTTGTTCCAAGTAAAGAGACCGTTTTAGTTGGGACTCGACCAGTTGGATCCTTTCTATAAGATCCCCAAAATATTTACTCTCTTGGTTGATCTTGTGTAGACCTCCTTGCTTCTCTAAGGGGGTCGTGATCATATTGAAATCCCATCCTATGATCCATACTTGATGTTTTAGTGAGGATCCTAAAAAGTTGATTTCCTCCAAAAAAGATCTCTTTAGGTTAGGCGTGTTTGGGATGTAGGCATTTGTGATTTATCCCTCTTCCTCTGATCCTTTCATTTTGAATTTTAGGGTGAGAATCCCGAGTCTAATAGAGAATTCCTCCATATCTATGGTGTCCCGATCCCAGAGGGTAGCCACTCCTCCAGGTTCTCTTTTAGTTGCTATCCATCCAACTTTACAAACAAGCCTGATTCTTTGAGTTATTCTTCTAATGTTTCCTTCATCACATTTAGTTTCTTGAAGACGAAAAATGTTAGCCTTCATCATGGAGATTCTTTTCTTCATAATCCATTGTTTGGAAGGCTCATTCATACCTCTAATATTATATGATGTGATCTTCATTATCAACATTTGGGTAAGGGTTGGAAATAGTTATCCGGGAGGCATACCACTTGTCTTGAGTCTACCATAAATACTCTTGTTCCTTCAAACTTTTGGTAGTGAAGTTTCCTTCCTCTCCTAAGGTTTTCTTCTAAGATTTGAGGGGATTAGTCTTGATTCCCATGCTACGAAGTTGAGGATTTGGCCCAGGATTAGATCCTGATCCCTTCCCTTTATCTATGTCTTTTTGTAACATCCTTAGTTGAACTATGGTAAGGTTGTTGATTGTTTGTTCCCCATGAATCTACCCCAGGGTAGGAAAATCTATTTCAATCTCCTCTACCTCCATATCCTGGGTCATCTTTGTTTCTGATTCCTCTTCTGTTTCTATGGATGAGCTTTGGTTTTCCTTCATCACAACTTGTTTCCCTTGAGTTCCTTTCTCCTCTTTCTCCTTCTATGTTTTACGCCTCTTTGGCACATCTGTCTCTGTTTATAAATATTTATGGAGATCTACCTTCCTCTCCTTCAATTGTTCTTCCTCTATGATTTCATTGGGTTCTCCTTCTAAAATATTGAAGTTGTTTCTAATGTTGTTTTCTTGCGTAACCGCTGGTTTCTGTTGGATTACTGAGAGGGGGCGTGACTCAGTAATAGAGCAATTTAATCCTTTTTAACCATATAATCCAAGTGTTATATCAATGTAGCATTATCATCCAATAACGACAGAGTAAATAAACAATGAACAAATGAACAATCATACATATACACAATACACCGGTGTTTTACGTGGAAACCCAAAGAGGGAGAAAACCACATAATTCGTTTTCTTATATGTATCAAAGAATTGCATTCATTGGAAGCACCAAACTCCTTTGTTTTCCACCTACAATTGGAAGGAGGATCCAACCCCCTTTTTTCTCAGGCTACAACCCGAGGGAAGCTCCAACTCCCCTATTCTTTGGCTACAACCAGAAGGATGCTACAATCCCCTATGTTCTCCGACTACAACCGGAAGGTGGCTACAACCACCTGTCCTTGCCCTGTCTAACCGCCATGAAGTAGAAGTAGAATGATGGAACCACTGCCACACTATCACTGTGATATATACCATTGTAAACCTATACCAATAAACCTGAACCATGCATCAACCATGCATCAACCTATATCTTAACCTGTAATCAACCCGTACCATAAACAAGTGCATCAACCATGCACCAACCTGTACCAAACAACCTATAATCAATCTGTACAATAAAAAAGTGTATACAACCATGTACCAAGTATGTACCAATCATGTGTCAACTACTCAACAGCTATGACTCATCAAAATGTACCAACATCATCAACTATACACCTCATGTATGCGCCAATTCATCAACTAGTTGTCTCAACCATGTACCCAACATGTACCTTAACCAAAAACCCTCATCAATTTCATCATCTAAATATGATTTGTAACTCTGTAATAGACCTGGTGTATATGATCACATACCTACAAAACTTCCTTAACTTTCACAACAAGAGACTAGCATTTTCATCAACCTTTTATTTAGTCTCACATGACTAGTTTAGGAACAATCAACAACCCTAACTTGAAATAATCATAACTATGTACCTGTAATGAATAAATATATGAAAATAATACACAATGTTCTTCAGTTTGTTTTATGCAATTCCTCCAAGTGTCACTACTTGTAACCTCTCATAAAAGGAGTTATAGCAAAAATGACGTACCTTGTTGAATTCTGGCTTATTCTAGAGAGCGACCTTGTAGAACATGCCCCACACAGAATATTTGTTGAATGGATTTGAAAATGTTACACAAAATACTAAAGACTGTAATCTAACCAACACATTTGGTATTACTGAATTTGGATCTATTATGAAGAAGTTATGATGTTTTTACCCGAAACACCTGTTTTAGACTAGTTTCAGGACTAGCCACAAACCCTATTTTCCACGGAGTGTAACTTAAAAAATACAACGAACCATAAGCTGGAATGTTTACCATAGATACTTGGATATGTTTCCTCAATGGCCTATCAATTTGATGGTCTGAATCATTCTAGAAAACAATTTATTGTGAAAATGGTGAGATGACCTGTAAATAACATACCTTAGAAAGCATCATCAAAAGAATTCATCCTCCCTTGAATTCCGGCCTTATTTTCTTCACCTTCCCTCTGAAATTCGGCTTAGATATCCTTTGGTTACTTTAGTAACCTATAGATACTCAATATTCTCAAGTGTGATATAAAATTAGAGAGTCTTGCCTCTTATTTATACTCTCCAAATATCTTCCTTAGAAGCATCTTCTAGGTCACTTAACCCAATTATAGGTCACTTAACCTATTTTCCCATTTTTAGGGTTAACGAATTTCCATAATTATAAAGTTCTCCATTACTTTATCATTTAAATATTCCTCCTTGACTTTGTCACCTCACTTTATCATTTAAATAATCTTCTTTGATTTTGTCACTTCATTTTATTATTTAAATAATCCTTCTTGACTTTGTCACTTTACTTTATCATTTAAATAATAATTTCTTCTTTGCAAGCTATTTGACTTCTTTGACCTTTTGGGGCTTCAAGCCAACATATGAGGGTCCTCCAACTTTGTAAGGCCATAACTCTCAAACTGTGAGGAGTTATGTGACGTTCCACATACCACCAGAAATGGAATGAAATGTACTATCCATATAGAATAGTATTACCTTCAAATATATTAAAACCCATACCATTATACATGAAACAACCTTGGGTCCATTTCTCAAACGTTTGTGCTACTAGAATTTGCTATCTTACTTTCTTCAAGGGTTGACATCAATGATAGCCAACCTTAATCAACAATCTCCCCCTTTGGCATTGATGGAAACACTCTGATGCAATACTGAAATCATTTCATGCAATACTGAAGTCATATCACTCATGCTCCCCCTGGAACCATGCTTCTGTCCTCTGCATTTATGTGACCATTGCTCCCCCTGGAATCATGCCTCTGTCCTCTACATCTGATAAATCTCTCCCCCTTTGTCATCAATGGAAAAAGTATCTTTCCATCTGGGGCTTCTCCCCCTAACCGAACTATCATCTTTATGGTGCTTCCTCGTGTACATCTAAGACATATAAGATAAGCATTCAAAATCATCCATTTTGGAGTAGAAATAACTCTGATTCTTTGGTGAATATACTCAAAGGCTTCCCATGGAAGTGGTTTTGTAAAGATGTTTCCCACTTGTTATTTTGTGCCCACATACTCAACTCTGATGTTATTTTCTGCAACCTGTTCCCGTATAAAGTGATACTTGATTGGAATGTGCTTCGTCTTGGAGTGCATCACTGGGTTCTTTGAGATATTGATGGCGCTTGTATTATCTGAATAGATTGGAATGGGCTCATCATACTCAACTTGTATATCTGTCAAATTTTGTTTCATCCAAATAACCTGTGTACAACATGTTGCTGCTACAATATACTCTGCCTCAGCTGTAGATAGAGATATTAACAATTGTTTCTTGCTTAGCCATGATACTAAACACTCACCCAAGTAGAACGCTGCTCCATTGGTGCTTCTTCGGTCATCAATACAACCTACCCAATCTGCATCTGTGTAGGCAATACGAGATATATCCTTTCCTTTTGGATACCATAATATAAACTCTTATGTTCCTTTAAGATATCCGGAAATCCTCTTCACTGCTAACACATGTGATTCCTTTGGTGTTGCTTGAAATCGTGCCACCTGTTCAACTGCCTACATTACATCTGGTCTGGATCTTGTCACATATAGTAAGATATCAATCATTGACCTGTATTGCCTCTGATCTGTAGAGTTTGAATCATCATATTTGCTTAACTTGCAACTGGTTTGCATGGGAGTGATAACTAGTTTTGCAATATTCCATTCCGAACCTCTTTAGCATTTCTCTGATATAATTGGTTTGAGAAATAAAAATTCCTTGGTTGCTTTGACGCATCTGAAATCCCATAAAGAAGGATAGTTCTCCATGTAATGACATTTCAAATTCATTCTGCATATCCTTTTCAAATTTCTTGCTTAACCTATCATCATCACTAGAAAAAATAATTTCATCAACATAAACTTCAATTAATAAAATACTATCTTGACTTACCTTGATGTAGAGGTTGTTGTATGCACTTCCTTTTCTGAACCCTGCATGTTGTAGATATTTATCCAGTCTAGAGTACCATGCTCTAGGAGCCTGTTTTACACCATACAAGGCCTTCTTTTATTTACACACATAATCTATGTTCTCTGACAACTGAAATCCTTAAGGTTGTTCAATGTAGACTTCTTCTTCAAGTTCCCTATTCAGAAAAGGTCATTTTACATCCATCTGAAACTAAAACCAATAAGCTAAAACCATAAGCTAAAACCAATCAGATTGCTTCCATTCTGGCAACTGGTGCAAATGTCTCTTCAAAGTTGATTCCTTCAACCTATGCATATCCTTTACATACCAATCTACTTTGTTCCTTGTAACCTATCCATCTTCATTCAATTTATTACTGTATACCCACTTTGTGCCGATCACATTTTTATCCTTTGGTCTTGGAACCAATTCCCAAGTGTCATTTTTCTCTATTTGATCCAATTCTTCATCCATGGCCTTGTTCAAAAATTCATCATTTCTGGCCTCTTCAAAATAGGTTGGTTCAACCGTAGATGTGAGTGCTAAGTGTGTTTGTTCTAGTGAACAGATTCTTCTTCTAGTCTCAACTCCTGTGTCTTTGTTTCCGATAATCTGATATGAAGGATGATTCTTTTGTACTCATCTGCTAGGTGTTTTTGGAGTTACTTGCTGAACTTACTCTTCTGTTTCTGTTGGATCCTCTTCGTCTTCCCCTTATTTTTCATCTTTTGTTTTTTCTTTGTAAAGTTGTTCCATTGATTCATTTTCTTCTTCTTGTCTACCTATTTCGTCAATTGTTACGTTGATGCTTTCCACCAATTTGTTCAATCTCAGGTTGTAACACTTGTATGATTTTCTTGTACTTGAGTAACCAACAAGTACTCCTTTATCCACACGAGAGTCAAACTTTCCCATTCTTCCATCTTCTCTTTTTGATGTAACATTTTCTTCCAAAAACTTTTAAGTTCTTTACATTTGCTGGTATTCCTTTTGTAATGTAAGAAACCTGTCTCTATCACCTGTCATGTGTTTTGAACACCCACTGTCAACATACCAACCATGTTTCTTCTGCTTAGCTTGTAGAGCGATGTGCATTCTTCATTGCTATACTGATCTTTCTTTCTTATCCATGTCCTTTTCTAAGGTTCCTGTCTATGACTGTTGTTATTATTTTGTGGTTCTCTAGGAGGGAATGTCATTCTACAATCTTTGACCATGTGTCCAAAATTGTTACATTTGTAACATTCCACTTCATTTCTCAAATATTCAAACCTATTGTAACTTCTTCTCTTTGTTTCACTAGGCCTTCTTGGATAACCCCTTTGTGTATGAATTTCAAAGTTGTTTTTGTTCCTGTTGTTAGCTCTACAATTCACAACTTTATGTCCAAAATTATTACATGCATAACATAAACCAAAAAATATAGTTTGATACCTGGGAGTTGAAGATCTTTTGAAAGGAGGTACTTTTATGAATTCTTCTTCTTCCCGAGGCCTATCTGTCGGTTGTTGATTCTGAAATCTAAATCTTCTTGGTGGAGGAGTGTTGCTGTAATCTTCCTTGTAGATCATCCTATCCCCCTTGATTGTTTCTTGGATATGTTTCTTTCTCTTTTGAGTAACCTTCATCATTTATCTTTTTCTTATAAGGACATTTGTTAGCAAAATGGCCAATACCATCACAATTAAAACAAATTAAAGGAAGCTTACCTCTATACCTACCGTCGATTCTCTTGTTTAGTCTTTTGACAAAGTTGGCCACTTATTCATCATCTTCCGAGATGTCACTGCTGCTGCTATGTTATTATTTTTGCCTTCCCTTTTGCTTTGAATTTTTGGATGCTTCTTTTATATCTGGATTTTCCCATTCAGTTCTCATTTCATATGCTGTGAAGATTCCATGTAATTCATCCATGCTTATTGAGTTTAGATATTATATTTCTTCTAGTGCTGATATCTTAGGGTCAAATCTCATAGGAAGAGATCTTAGTACTTTTTGAACAATTACAAATTCTTTGATTTCTTCTCCCAATCATATGCTTGCATTTACTGTTTCATCAACTCGTAAAAAGTAAGCTATAATATTCTCATCTTCTTTCATATTAAGTTGTTTGAGCTGACCTCTATAAGTTTGAAGCTTTGCTTCTTTGACTTTTGAATCTCCTTCATAAATATTTTGAGGTTTGTTCCAAATCTCTTTAGCGGATTTACAATGTGCAACTTTGGTGAATACCATTTCATCAAGACCAATCAGAAGTGCATTTTTGGCTTTGGAATTATTCTGACCGAGTTTCACTGCTTTGTCATTTGTTGGCAAAACTGTTAGTGTTGTGTATCCATCTACAATTGATTGCCAAATTTCAAATCCCTGTGCCTATATATATGTTTTCATCCTTATGCTCCAAAATGCATACTTCTGTCCATTGAATTGTGGTATTCCATTTTTATACAAGTTGTTTCTCTCCATGATCTACCTTTCAGTGGTTAAATTGATTTCTGAAGGAACTTTCTCTGATACCAATTGCTGGATTACTGAGAGAGGGGGAGATGGTGAATCGGTAATAGAGAAATTTAATCATTTTTAACCATATAATCCAAGTGTTATATCAATGTAACATTATCATCCAATAACTATAGAGTAAATAATAAATGAACAAGTGAACAATAATACACATACACAGTACACCAATGTTTTACGTGGAAACTCAAAGCGGGAGAAAACCACGTAATGATTTTTCTTACATGTCTTGAAGAATTACATTCATTGGAAGCACCAACTTCCTTTGTTTTCCAGCTGCAACTGGAAGGAGGTTCCAACCCCCTTGTTGCTCAGGCTACAACCTGAGGAAAAATCCAACTTCCCTATTCTTTGGATACAACCAGAAGGAGGCTACAACCCCCTATGTTCTCCAGCTACAACCGGAAGGTGGCTACAACCACCTGTCATTGCCCCGTCCAAATGCCCTGAAGTAGAAGTAGAATTATGGAACCACTACCACACTATCACTGTGACATATACCACTATAAACCTGTACAAATAAACTTGAACCATGCATCAACCTGTATCTCAACCTGTAATCAATATGTACCATAAACAAGTGAATCAACCATGCACTAACCTGTACCAAACAAATTGTAATCAATCTGTACCATAAACAAGTGCATCCAACCATGTACCAAGTATGTGCCAATCATTTTTCAACTACTCATCAACTATGATTCATAAAAATGTACCAACATCATCAACTATACACCTCATGTATGTGCCAACTCATCAACTACTTGTCTCAACCATGTACCCAACATGTACCTTAACCAAAATCCCTCATCAATTTCATCA
>JZKD02S1655035.1:108142-118642 GCA_000966675.3 Picea glauca
GTGCTCATAGTCTAGAGGTTGGGTCCATTCTTCATCCTGGTAGGACACCATTATGGATTTGGGGAGAGAATTAGCCACATTCATATAAACACATATTCTAGCATAAGAGATATACCTGGTCGTCTTTTTCACCTTCAATATTTTGAAAAAGGATACTAATGTGTTGCCTATACCTTCCAGGATCTCAGGTTCCCAGAATTCCCTTGGCAAGGAATACCTCCTGATCAAAACCAAGGCCTCTGTGAAGTTTCTTTCTCTGGGGAAAACCTTTATGTCCATAATCACATGTGGAGGCCTGTTGAATTAAAGAAGTAGGGCCCTTCCTCGTACACCTTCTCTCGCTCTTCCGGTTCCGTGAAAAATGTTGTGAAGAAGTCTTTTGACCCAAGTGGGAGGTCTATTTTCCCCTTTACCTTCCATCTTGCCTTTATCTAAAGTTGAAGTTCTTTTTACGAGGGAAAAGTCCCAATAAATTTCCCGATTAGGGTGTGGTCACACATCCATTGGATGTAATTCCCTATCCCATTCAATGTTACCTCGTACTTGGGATTCTCCACAATCTTAGGTAAACATCTGTTCTGAAGCCGTTTTTTTTTTCTGATTTTCATGCTTGTTTCCTTCTTTCCCTTTCCTTGATTTGACGGATTTGTCTCCTTATTGTAGGTTTCTTTCTTCCCTTTACAGACTCCACCCATCTCGACATCCTCGCCCCTTCTTTCAGGGTTTCCTTTGACTACGTCCTTGAATGACTTTCACGACTCCTCTACTAATCCTTCCCTTGAGGCTTTCATTGTCATGGGATATGACATCCCTAGAGACAAAAACTCCTTGTTGTGAAACCTTAATCTTTCCTCCCCCCCTACCAAGGAGCTACAAAGCTCCTTCTCTCCCTACCAATGCGCGTAAAACCCTAGAATCACCATTTTTTTCACCATCCCGAGAGATCTTCAAAATCATTAATCCTATTTTTTGTTTTTATAATAATAATAATAATAATAATAATAATAATAATAATAATAATAATAATAATAATAATAATAATAATAATAATAATGATAATAATTTTTATTTTAATATATATTATTATTTTTTGAATAACCCGCTAGATACTTTCTCTCATTTCAAAGATGGTACCCAGTATAAACCATATTCTTCAAGGCTCAAGGCTAGGTCAATAGTCAAACTTGGCTCATGAAGAAAGCAAGCATGCTAGAAAGAGACATTTGAACTCAAGTGGAGAAGGATTACAAGTTTCCTCCAAGCCACTCAAACTACACCCAATTGACAATTGTAAATTTTTTATATAGATATTTTATTTAATTTCTTTTTGGTTTAAGCTTGTTGCTTTCAAGCTAGTGTAGTTTTCTTTTTAATAGTAACATTTACTAGAAAAACAAAATTAAAGTGATTTTGTCTATGAGATTTTGTAATTTTAAAACATAGAAACATTATTATTATAGAAAACAAAAATTATATTCTATATTTTTTGTTAAAGGAAAATAGCTTAAGCATGTTGTTTGTGATTGTCTTTGGATCAAGATATATTATGATAATTTCCAAAACTGCAATGGGGGCTTCTAAGATTACTAGAAAACAAAAGATTAGCACTTTTGTTCAAGTTTTGTCATTTGAGCTCTCAAAAATGATGAAGAATGTTAGAGATTGGAGATCTACATTATGGAAAAACAAAATGGACCATTCTTGGTATGCGAAAAAAAAGTAGTAGTAATGAAGAAACAATGTTTTTGTATTATGTTGATTTTGAACACATCTAATCGAATTATCATCCAATTGACTTGTTATGAGATATATGCGTGGTGTTAGGCATAGATATTTTTTATGCACTTGTGAAACAATCCAAACACACACACACACACACACATAAATTAGATATTGTTTCAAAACAAGTAATTATAATGTACAAAAAGATTTTACATAAGAGTATCTATCATAGAAGAGTATAAGAAAAGTTAATTATTTACAAGTTAGTTAAATTATTACTTATTTATGTTACATGCACAAACCTAATATTTGTAACTCTAATAGTGATCCATTTATGAACAATATTAAAATCATACATCTTACATGTTGAACAAAAGAAAATAGTTATAATCATATTCTTATTAATAAAATAATTCGAAGTCAAACATAATTAATTATTCACTACAATGATGTGGTTAGAAAGATAACATATCAATAAAAGAATTTGAATAGAGATATTGTAAACATTTATCAAAAGCCACAAGAACTAATTAATTATTTTATAGATATGTTTTCAAATGAAGAAGATTGGGGTTTGGATTTGTTATTGGGCACACCTAAAATTTATGATATAATAGATATGTAAGCATACTTCATTGTTTACCATTATTAATTTATGTTTGTTTCTATTAATTTACTTAATTATTTTTCACTATTTTTTGGTTAGGTACAACATTAACATGTTGCATATTGAAAATGATACACTACAACATGATTTTATAAAGGAGGAAATCAATGATATTAAAGCTTTTGCAGATAAAATGTAAGAAGGGGGTTTGAAGAAATGATATTTTAGTGCATCATATGTGGCCCAAATGTGAAAAGAGACTTAACCGCCATCGAAAGAGTTGATTGAAAATGATCACTTTAGACAACATGAGTACATAGAAAACCCAATTGAAGAGTAGAACAATGTCTGAGAAGAAAGTCAAGCTCCTAAAAATGGAGATGTACTTGTTGAAAATGATGATTTTGACATATTAGATAGTGTTGATTATTTTTAAGATTTCCTTGAGTAAAATTTTCAATTAACATATTACTTATAAGTTATATTTATAATATTTTAGAATTCAATATTTATATATTACTAGTTTAAGATAAATCTTTCTACTACACTCTTTACCATATTATTTGGTTTATTTTTATACTTTGATTTTTATGTGGTTAGAGAATTTTCATTTTTATACATTAAATATGTAAAAATAGTTATTATTTAATCTTTTATTTTCCTTCCAGTTTAACCATAAACACAATATTATATATATATATATATATATATATATATATATATATAATTGTATTTAAACTATATGATATCTTTAAATTAATTAATAATATATAATGATATGAAAAGCAAAACTTAAAAAAAATGATATATAATATTGTTAATTATAAATACATCAAATTATAGGTTAAAAAAAATTGAAAAATGTCAACAAACTATCTCCGGAAAAAAAAAAAGAGTTATTCACAATACCACTTTTTAAAATTTGGGTAAAAACAATCATTAAATGTGATTCTTAAAAAATGATAATTATGGAGGATTTTCTTTGAGTTGGTAACTATGTTGATTTAATATCATTAATTGGAAATGAGATTAATACATGATGACTCCATTGAATAGGCTATTCACATTCAGAGTAGAGCTCAAGAAATTGTTAGTTTCATGAATCGGTAAGTAACAATGTTGAGAAATAAATAAGATATGTGAAATATTCATAACCACAAATAATAACCTTTAATGCTATTGAAAGATACATTGAGACAAACAATATAGATACCATACTAAAGCTATGTAAAAATACATGAAGAAAGAGAAAGAAAAAAAATATGAAAATAACATTCCAGAAACTGTTTCTGTATACACATTCATACTCCACATGGAACAACCACAATCTAGGCCTAAAACAATAAGTGTTCTAACTTACATATGATGTTATTAGAAATCTGTAGGAAGATAGTTTGATGATTGGCACTAACCTTGAGTAGGGATCACATAACCTTGATTAGGAATCACATTTTCCTTTAGTAAAATTGAATAAGTCTATAAGCTGTTTGAATGAAATTAAAAGATTAACAACCATAGAGAATAAAAAATAAAAAAATCTAATAGAAAAAAATAAAATTGAGAAACTAAAACAATACAATACTGTAATATAAGAAAAAAAAATAAACCAAATGAGAAATAAATAAAACACATGGTGAAACGTGAAACCATTAATAACAAGACAAAAACAATAATCAGTCGAGAAGAAAATAAACAATAAAAAAATAAAAAAATTATATATAGATAATGTATATATTTTTCATTTAAGTTCCAAAAGATATGGATTATACCATATACAATTCTTTATGTTCTTTGGAAAAACATATGCTTTTTGGAAAAAATCCTTGAGGTTGAAGGATGCTACAGAAAAAATGTTCTCAAATATAAAGCCATACCATCACCATGGATCCATGGCGATAGTATGATAGTATGGCTTCCATTGCGATAGTATGGATCCATGGCGATAGTATGGCCTAAAGACATTTTTTTCAAGAGCATAAACAATTGTATATGGTAAGATCCATATTCTTGGAACTTAGTATGCTTACCTTTATTAATATGATTACATTGTTAACTTGTGGTCAATGATTAGATTTTTTCCTTTATGAATATGTGACATCATACAAAATGACCTAAAAAATATAATGGTTGTACAAAATGCACAACCACAAGCCAAGTTTGTAGATGTTGAATATCCTATTTGGTTTCTATTCACTCCCCAAATGTCTTAACTTATTTTCCATCATATAAAAGAAGGTTCATGAGTTGGGTAATGGTTACCTAGTACCTACATAAACATACATAGAGAGACTGGATAAGTGTCTTTGTATCGAATTACCCAAGTGTTTTTAAATTGTCTATGTGCATCTCTTGCTACTCATTCTTGCATTCTCATCTTCTTGGGAACCCCTTGGTCTCATTATACAACCCATCCTTATTGGATATTTAAGAATATTTTGGACTTGCTTCTATTATATGGAATGTTGACTGTCAAATATTATAAGTGATCTAGTACATGGTTAGAGTTGAAGGACTGCAATCTTAGGTGAAGAAGGTGTTGCTTCAGGTTCCAAGGCATATATTTATGTGTTTTACTTATTACGATGAATCACTAAATCTCTCTTCTTTCCCTCCCCCAATTCAGTGTTCATGTTTGCATTGAATTAATTGTTGAACCAAAGTTCATATATGTGCAAGTAAATAGTATGTTGGATTCTTTGAATTAAATTTTTATATACCAAAGGTTTTTTGAAGGAAAATTTGGTTGTTTTATTGTGTGTAGGTATCATATTAGGTTGGTGCTTGAAGATTTTTGTGATATGACTTGTAGACAAGGAGAATTTATAGCTTGAATAAATCAATGAGTTTTCTCCTCACCCAACTTATAGCTTTGGTGATTTAATTAATATAATAAGGGAATGTTAATATTGATTTGATTCAAATAGGCTTGCAAGGCCTACTTTAGGGGTAGGTCCTGGTTTGGTGATTTAGGGTATGAAAACTTCCAGAGCTAGTTTGAGGAATCAAATGGAACTTTTTGTGGTCAAAACTTTATTATCATAGCTCCCATCCCCTTGAAATTGTTATATACACCAAAATATTTCCAACAATGTAAAAATAATCTCAATCGGAGTTCATATGCAAAATTTATGCCTCTTGCAAGTTGATTTACCATGTTGACCATCATGGTACCAAGTGGATGCCATGTCAACCCCCATTACTCACACATGTGAGGATAATAATGTGTTGAATTTCAAGAATATTCTAGAGGGTCCAAAACCCTAACTCTAATTAAAGGTTGAGGCATTGGAAAACCCTAACTCTAACCCTAGATGGTTATTAGGTTATGTTAAATACTAGGTCGCTAGGAGGAGAAGATGTTCCATTCTTTTGGTATTGTTCCATATCAGAGAAAAACATCTAGGAGTGAGATATTAAAGAGTAACAGACGAGGTAGAAGATTCTATATATAGAATCCATTCATGCCATAATTTCCATGGAAAGTCTATAGTGAGCATCCCTATCTTTGTACTTGCATTTCATAACTAAGAGAAAAAGAGAACAACATAGGCCTCATCTTCTAGCTAGGTTTTCTCCTATATTGGGTCTCCCAGGAAACATATTGTGTTCATTTGCTTGTTTCTTTCATTTCAATTTCAGTTATTTTGATAATGTTGAGCACTATGATAGTAATATTAAACCTAAGATCTAGGGTAATAACTACATAATAAAATATTTTCGAATATTTTAAGATATGTTGTAGTGAACTGTTCCAGTGGAATATCCATGACCATTTGTAGATCATATTTGTATTAGAGAACTTTTCTTTGTGGTTTAATGAGGAGTCGCAAGATCCAAGAATTGGCTTAATAAGTAAGTCTCAAAATCCTATCCATGGGGGATGAGTCCAATCGTAACAACCCTTGGGATGAGTAAAATGAGATAATTCCAAAGCTAGAAGAACAAGTCACTAATATCTCATGCAACTGGTAGGATATTTAGACACTTAGGAGTTAGTTAAGGTAAACTTGATCTAATGTGTCATTAGGTTAAATTTTGTTTCTTAGTATGTTTGTTTAATAAGAATTAGTATGAATTTGTAATTCGACGGTCACAATATGTTCTCGACATAGAGTGATTCGATGTATCATATTCTCCTCGATCTTAAAAACTACATTGATATGTGGCTTAGCAATTGATTGGTCCATGATATCTATTTAAAGAGCATGTAGGGTCATTTGACGATGATCGATTGTGAGAAAATATACGTAACATATTTTTTTTGCATTAATAAATTTCTCGAAGTGGCCTCGTTGGCTGGGGTCATGGGTTTTACCACATAAAAATATCGATGTGTTGATATTTGATTTGGTTGTGTGAGAGGTTACTGAAGGTGTTTGTCCTCTATTGGAATACTTCTGTTGTCAAACATGGTATCAGAGTGCATTTGAAGACCCACTTCCATTATAGATTAATATCTTGAAGCCGTGTTGTTTCATCTATGGTTTATGCTATTTTCGTACATTTTTGGGCTGAGAGAATTGTTCCATTGCATTCGAAACACTTATTTTAGCTAGAAACACTTTTTGTTTCATTCGAAAAGGTTTTTTTTTTCCCAAGATATGACCATTTCAGTCAGATMCGGAGGTATAAAGCCTGAAWACACCMTTTTAAATTTTTACARAGATTATATTTTAGCTTTTATTTTTTTAATTCCAGGTTGCTACTTTTTTCAATATGCGTATTCTCTTTTCCCTACACTCTGTGTGATCTCAAAAAATCATAAACAAAGCCGAAATRATTTTCTTGTCTGTGTATTCTCTTTGTCATGTGCTCTATGCGGTCTTGGTAAATAAAAAACAAARGAAAACTTGSATTTTCTGGGTAAGCTAACCAATATCTAACCCTTGTTTCCATCGATAAAGAATTTTATTTTATATGATTTTTTTTATGAACACATGCAAATAGTTTTTTTTGAACACACACTCTAAGTCTATCTTGAACAACAACAAAAACAACAACCCCAATCCTTCTTAAGATTATAATGTGTTTTGTACTAGCTAAATTGGTTAAAAGTTGCCTTATTTAGTAAAATGTATTGAGTTTAAGTCTTTTTTTTTGTTACTTTTTGAAAACGTTCATGCATCCATTGTAAAGTGTGTTTCACTTAATTTATAAAAGTGAATCACTATAAAATAGCTCTAATATTTAATATTTAATTACTTTTTAAATGCAACTTTAATTTACAAAGTAACTTCATTGTAAAAGTGATTCTAACGTATTATATAAAAGTGTGACACTTCATAAGAAACTTATTTGTAAAAGTGAGGTTATTAGAAGGAGGGGTAGCACCATGTGAACCACCTTCTACTTGCCACATGACTCTTTGGTTATTGTTTATGTTTTTTTTCAAAAAAGCATAACTTTCACATATGAAATCCGTTCTCAGTGCCATTTTTTTGAGAGATTTCCATCCAGACCATCAGTTTTAGCTTGTAATTCCATATTCTCTACATATTTTAATATGTCTTCTTCTAGTGATCTTTTTCTTACTAGTACTAGCTACTTCTCATGAAAATCCCATATGGAGGATGCAATAAGAAGTAAAGGATTGTACTAGATTACCTTGGGAAAATAACAAGAACCCATTAATGATGAAAAATATGTGAAATGGGCTAATAGGAATGATGAAGCACATGGACTAATCAGAATGTCCATCTATCCTTATTTAAGGTTTCAACTTCAAAGAATTGAGGGCCCAAATAAATATTGAGAAAATCTTGAAGCTCTGTTTGGTAAATACAATATTATTTGAGACCACCAGTCGGAAAATAAGTTAATGAATTTAAGTCAAAATGATTTTCCTTGCATTGAAGATTAATTATCTAAGTTCAAAACACTTATAATTTTGTGTATATATTGTCAACTAGATATGAAGAAATACCAATTCATATATGTTATTCTTGCTAAGCTTGGTAGTGCATATTCTATTTTTGTATCTACCTTTTATGCCACTAGAGAATCTCTAGGGAGTGCTTATAAAGAACCCTCTCTTGAGTCCTTTTGTGATGATATAATTTGAGAGAAATATAAGCTTGTGCAACTTGGATTTATCAACTCTGTAGGTAAATCCAACAAATCCTTAGTGGCCCAACAAAAAGATAAATACAAGAATCCCAAGAAGCGACATCCTCACCACAACAACAAGCAAAACAGGGGCCCCAAAGCCTCTCCACCAACTTCTACTCCTAATGGTGACAAAGGAGAAAAATCCAAAAGTAAGGAGACCGATAGACATTGCAACGTTTGTGGGAAATATGGTCATGTGGAATATAAATGTTTTAAAAAGATGGAAGCCTTAGAAGCTACGATGAAGAAAAAAAACATCAATATTGATTCTTATTTTTCTTCTTGTAATGTCCCCAGCCACCCTAGGCTGGGGCATGTTACTCCATAAAACACTCTAACAAGCTATGATACCACTTTGTAACATCCCCAACCACCCCAAGTTGATCCATGTAACACATCCTCAACTTAAGTATCTCCAAATCAACCAAATTGTAACACCCTACCCTCTACTGAGCCATGTTACACAAACATTTCACTGCGCAATTTATATCTAAAACATGAGTCCACGTAGTTTCACTTGAAGTACACACTCAACCCAAGCTTCTGTCATGCTACACAACTTGTAATAGTGAAAGAAACAATCTCTTTTCAAACAAACTTAAGAAACATAATTAAATCAAACAACGCGCACACTAGCATACTGACCCCACAATACAACTGTGTGCACAACCACTTGGGCATTATGCGCCACCTCTGTTATTACTGTGCACATGGTCTAATTCCTTACCTGCACACACATGAGTTCCATCCTCTTGATGCACGTAGGCTACAATTATGTGCACTCGACCACTCAATCCTCTTCTTGATGATTCATAACCAAAATCACAAGGTTAAACTTAACATGCGAGTTTACCATCAACTAACATACTCATGCACAACTACAAGTAAAGGATAGAAACACCATATTTACATGAACATGCAACAAATAAAAGAATAACAACAAATACTTATATGCAACAACATACAAGAATTAACCCATGTCAAATATAGGCAAAAAAATGCATGCAGTAACCAAAAAAAACACATAAGGAACACTTATCTTAAATGAAAGTCACCAAATTCGGCTTGAAATGAGACATTCCTACTAGTCATAGATGTCATTTCTCATAATATTTCAACAACAAGTCACCTCTGAGCTGGGGCTCAACTCCACTAGGGAAAAAAGATTCCCAATGAGAAGCTATGGTTTGAAACTCAACAGAATTGCCTAGTCCTAAGTGCCCACTGCTACCACTATCCCACAATCCCTCATTCCCCATGCACCTGTCACACCCAAGAAAATATGCCCCTTCTCTTCTCACCAGTCCTTCGGCTTCCCCACTTCCCTTCCTAGGGTTACTAGCAACAGACTGGACAATAAGTCTCTGAGCCCTGCGACTAATTCCCATCGCACTAGGGAACAACTCTCAACAAAAATCTACCCTAGAGAGTATGCCCACGGGTCTAAAACCAATTCAAAAAATCCAATCTCTCACCCAGAGAGACTTCTCACGGTCTGTCAACCCATCTCCTTGAAAATATCTCTTATTACATCCCCCATAACTCCCTATAAGCTTCTCTAGGAAGATAGGGTAATAATCATATTTTCCATGCAGTCCAACCCCCTTTTGCTCACGAGATCTTGCAACAACCATGATAATAATAATCCTCCCCAAAATACACTAAGGCCAACAATATATATTGCATGCCTTCCACTTGACACTTGTCACCTTTTAGAAGTATTTTTAAGGCACTTGGTGACCCGTTCCCTATCCTTGGAAACTTAGGATAAAATAAAAATATATCTGACATTATACTTTTCCTGGAAATATTATAAAATATTTCGCAAGAATCACGACTCACCCCCTTTTTCCATTTTCCGGTGGAGTAGGCCCCCCATTTCTTTTCGTCTAAGTCATTCAGGGAGGAGCGATGCAATATTATATTAATAAACATGATTATATTTACAAGGGTATGCACATTGTCCTATCTTCGTCCAAGCTCACTAGCCTCATAATCACACAGGATCTCCAGCCTCATAATCACATAGGCTCTCCAACCTCAAAACATAACCATTCATTCCC
>JZKD02S1655035.1:123788-146614 GCA_000966675.3 Picea glauca
CTTATTTACTCTGCAGTTATTGGATAATAATGCTTCATTGATATAACACTTGGATTATATGGTTAAATTGCTCTATTACTGATTCACCCCCCCTCTCAGTAATCCAACATTTTCATGATTATTTCATTGAATATGTCTGCTTTCATTTCGTTCCGAAAATAATCCGGATCAATAAGGCCAGTTGTTTCAATTTGTGATTTATTTTTTAATTTCTCCTTGACTATTGCTAATGTGTCCTCATCTTTTTGTTCTTTTATACCAAAAATTATGAGGTTCAAGGATCTTTTGTTACGCTCACGACCTAACTCTATGAGTTCATTCATTTCCTCTTTGATAGGTTTGATATCCAATTTGTGTTCCACACTATTTAGGGCCAAATAGTTAATTATATTTTCTTCTATCTCTTCAATCTTGTCCCTGAGATTGTTATTTTCTTCGACCTCTTCTTCATGCCTTGATTTTTTTTGTTCTATTTCTTGTAATATATCCTCCATTTTCTACAATTGAGTGTTAAACCCTAATAGATTATTGTCTATTTGTCTCTGAATATTATCTTATCTAAATTTATTATCAAGCATTGCTACTAACTCACTTTGAAGTTTGGATTCTCTCTCTTCTCTACATTTTTCTATTGATTGTATTTATTCATGCAGATTATCTAGGATTACTTTGTTATGCCTTCTTCTATTATATTTAGGTATCAACGGTGTATTACTCATATTGAAAAGAAAAATAAAGAAATAAGAAACGTACAGGAATTGAACCCAGGTGGGGAGGATAACAATCATTCCTCACGACCACCTGAACTAAACTCAATTCACACACACACACACACACACATGTATGTATGTATGTATGACAAAAGTAATTTTTTTTAACTAGTTTCCTTTTATCCCAATGTGTTAAAACTCACCGTTCACAAATGTGGGATTATTACAATTATTTTAGCCAACTTGTAACATTTTAAATTTAATATTTTAGTTAAGAAGTCATGAATGGGTGGTATATATTCGACAAAGTCACCAACGACTACATGCATATGGCTCTAACCACAAACACAAGAACAAGGAAGCTACAAGGGAAAAGGTGTTAGTAAGGAGGATTGAATTGTGGTTGAGTCATTAACATCACTTTGATTTAAGTGAATAGGTAAACCCTTATTGGATAAAATGAACTTTATTTAACTAATTTAAGTAAAATAAATCAAATTAATTTGCATTAATATAAATTAACTATTATTAACCACTATTAAAATAAATTAATGGAAGTAATGTCCCTTTTGAATGTAAATTAAATTAGTTTATAATTACTATAAATTTATGAATGTAATCAAAGTGATGAATGTAAAAGACATAATGAAGAGCAAGAAGATAAAGAATTGACGGAAATTCTCAAAGCCTAAAATCTTTATTAACCATATTATGCACATGATAATACAATATATAGTACAATACTATGGTAACCACCTATAGCGGTCCACATAATTGTTCAAGTACTACATCCAACTTAACATCATCAACTACATCATCAACGACATCATCATCATTTGCATCAATATCATCCTTATTCTTTTTCTCCTAATCATGATCCCTAAATTTAAGTACTCCTTCCAACTTATTAGCATCAATAGTATGCCTCTCCAACTTATCAACACCAATACTATGCCTCTATAAATCACCATTAATCCTACCTTGTGCTCACAAATGTAATAGGTTTGGAGTAGCTAAGTATATGAAAGAAATCAAACTTATTCTTTTCATACTGTAAGCCAAATTTATTTCTCTTGAACTGCAACTCTTCCGAAGGTCTAACAATGTTATTTTTCTTATCTTCAAATTTTTCCTTAGTTTCTTTATCCAAATCATACATGACATCATTAACTGTATTTTTTTGAGATCTTTTTTCTCACTGTCAACAACTTCCAATCGAAAATAACTCGTGAAAAACTCAAAAATAGGAGTGGAATGTTGAAGTATATCTTGATTCCAAAGATAATTCAACTCCTCTATTAATAATCTATTTTAAACTTGAATTAAATCAATACTTTTGTGCATGATGTGCATACATCAGGCATAATGCATTAGTGAATTGTTACTGATTTGAATAGTTGATCCTTGTGGAGTATGAATTAAGGTGTGTAGAACACTAAACAAGTATTCAATACTTTCCATCTCGATCCAATGAAATGATTCAAGTGTCAAAAACAATGTGTCGCAACAAAAAAAACCACCAAGTGTCACAAACAAAGACCAAACTGTCACAACATTAAGCAATGACCAAATAGGAACATTATTCAAATACCTTCAACATCACGCGTATACTTGATCCCCCTATTCAAGTTTGGGCCAGATAAAATGATTCCAAACACAATTTCAAAATGCGGTAAAAATGCAAATTGTTGGACCTTCAAGACTCCATAAGGGTTTCTTGCAAATCCACCCTTATTCTTCTAATTCTTCTTAGATCAAAAAAATTACCCTAGAGATTGACTTGGAATTATAATGGACTTTATGTGTGTCAATTATGACTAAAAAATCGACAAATAGAGATAACCAAGTGACCTTAACTTCAAAAACATCCAAGAACTTACAAAATAATTGATAGCAAGTGACCTTCATGATTACAAAATAATCGATTGTTGTCATGTGCAAGTTACTTTATCATTTTGTTTGCACCAATTTGCCATCATTGTTTTATCCATTTGGTTGTCTTCTTTAAATTGTTTGTCTTCTTTTCATGTGGTGGTTTGAATAAGCATGGTGGTTAGAATATGTTTGTTCAAAATAAGATAAGAAAAAATGCACCAACATGATCATAATGCATCAATAAAAACTAATATGCTCACACACAGAGCATGACACCCCATTATTCAATTTCAAGCAAGTCTAAGACACGAGAAATTAAAAAAATAATTTTATTGAATCTTTGGATCCTTCAAGAAATGTGAATGAACTTAGCTCTATGTAACTTCCAAAAAACATTGTATAACTCCTTTTACCAATATCCTTATGTTTTCAAAAAACATTAGCCATTAATCAATTGAAAAATATAAACCCAAGCAAACTTCTTATCTTCCCTTTAAAAACATTTGAACTTTGATTGCAAATACAATTCTCCTTATAAACTCTACATGACCACTTACAAATTATTTCAGATCAAGAAATTCACTTTTATGACCATTACAAAAATAGATACACACTTTCTCCCATCATCATAATAACCCTTGGACTTGAACAAAATTCACTTTTATGACCATTACAAAATAGATATACACTTTCGCCCATCATCATAATAACCCTTGGACTTAGACAAAATTCACTTTTATGACCATTACAAAATAGATACCCACTTTCACCCATCATCATAATAACCCTTGGATTTAGACAAATTTTCAATATAAATGAAAAAATACTTTCCAAATCCCTTTAAAAGAATCCTCTTACATTTTTTTTTCTTTAAAAATCCCTCTAAAAAGTATTAAAAAATACTCTCAAGTCAAAAAACAAAAATATATATCCACTTTCTCCCATCATCATAATAACCCTGGAATTTAGACACAATTCACTTTTATGATGTAATAGATATCCACTTTCACCACCATCATTATAACATTTAGACTCATAATTTTTCAATATAAATGAAAAAACAATTTTCAAACCCTTTTAAAAAATACATTTTTTCTTTAAAATCCCTCTAAAAAGTGTTCAAAAAGACCCAAGTCAAAAAAATATTCAAACAGTTTTGTAAAAGTTGTAAAAAAAAATCCAATTGTTGTACTATCACCTTTTAACTTAGGGTGAGAACATTACCACAATCCATCTCCTTTTCACTTCGGTAAATTCACTTTCCAACATAAACAAGACACAAAAGTATACGTGAAGTCGCTCGTCTTCTGATATGGTCTTCGAAGAATCACAAGAAAAATAATCATGAATTGTCATATTTTTAAATCTATACGTAAATGGTTGTTTTGCAATTATTAATTCAAATTACAACTGAAAAATTATTAAAAAATAATCATATAAATTGGATTAGTTGTGCATAATTAATATAATTATCTGGATGCAATTTTTGTAATGAAGTAAAATTAATTTCATTTAACTATTCTAACTAATGTAAATTGAATTAATTCATGTTAATGTAAATTGAATTATTATTAGGCCTAAAGGTTGGATCCATTAATAGGTGCTAGGTAAATGATTTCTCAAGATTAATTCTCATCTAGTCTCTTGGAGTTGCATGTAAAAGGCACAACATTTTATTGAATCTCATGAACATTTGGAAAGGCTTTCATGTGAACTATTTAAGAAGGTATGCATGTCAAGAATAATTTTGGGAGTTATTTTTGTTTGCTTTCCTCATAGGGGGAGGGAAGTTAGAAAACTGCCATGACACAATTTCTTCTAGACCCATTGTCTAGGGATGAAAATGCATATTACATTTAAAGTCCAAAAGTTACTCCTAAGTTCCACTAAAGTTTTTAACTACAACAAACAATAATGAAGATAATATTAACTACATATGTGAAATAAACATTTCCATGAGTTAAATATGACAAATAATATATGGCAAAGTAAGTTTTTTTCCTTAGAAAAAGACCTTAACTTCTTATTAAATAAAAGCTTGCATTTGTTGTATGATTGTTAACAACATTCATATAACATACCAAAATTAAAAACAACCCCTCATATTTACCTTACTAAAAAGCCTATAGGCATGCAAGCACTCTTCATAGCTTCTAAAAAAATCCCCTAGACCAACCTTTATCATTACTCAAAAGAAATTATTCTTTATCATTACTCAAAAAAATTTATTATATAGCTCAAATAGATAAATATATCACCAGATATAAATAAAAAGAATCAATAAGTCCATAGTGGTATATTAGAATGTAGGTTTTGGCATTCCAATAGATTAGAATAGAAAGTAGGTTGTGGCATTCCAATAGATTAGAATGGTTTCCATAACTAATTTTACTGGGTTTAATATTTCTCATAACTAGAGCCATTTATTACACAATTTTTTTATTTTTTTTTCTATTTTCTCTATCAACCACTTTTTTTTCCTCAGAAAAAAGCATAATTTTATTTATGGAAGAAAGAAAATTGCATTCTATAGATGCTTGATAGCATGCATTGTTGATCCTTTCAAAATGCCACATGTGATATCAAGAATCCCAAAAAGGGGACTTCTGAAATATAACAAAAAGACTGTTGATATTGTGTTATAAACCAACCCACCACATATCTAAAAATTAGTAGATATAACCGATAGAGAAAAAGCACACCAGTGGTGCCACTCAGTTGTTCTGGACATGAAAAATGTATATAGACCACCACCCAACCACATATAGGATATGTTCATATACATAAAATATTTACAAAAAAGGAAGGTGTCCATGAAAAGATCATATAGAAAGATAAGGATCTTGTTGATCCTCAATAAAAGGTTTATGATAGTATTCCTAAATGATACCATCCTAATCCTCCACAATGTGCCACTAGCCCTACTCCATTTGGATCCCTTCTTTTGACAATTGATCAGCTACCATATTCCTCTCCTTTTAAACATGTTCAATGAAGAAGGCATCAAAGGATTCCACTAGTCCATAAACTTCTTCAAGGATCGGAAGTAAAAGTATGTTATGACAATGTTGATATTTTTTCACCCATTTTACAACAGTTTGTGAATCGCCAAAAATCTGGATAGATGTAACATTCTTTTCCTTGGAAAATAGAAGAAGCAATTTTAGAGATATCAGTTCTACAAAATTACTTGTACTAGGCCCTCGACCCATTTTCATTTTGAAGAGTACATGGTTGGATAGATACAAGATGCCCCTCGACCCCCACATATTTGATTTATGTTTTGAGAAGCCCCATCAAAATATGCCCATGGCCTTTGATGATTCACTCTCTCTTTGTGTGGAACTCGTCTATTCTTCTTGGCTTTTTCCTAGGGAAAATGAACAAGAATACTACTGCATTGAGCAACAATGACTTCTTGGGGGATCAATTTTTTGTAGAAAATTTGGGAATTTTTGGCTAACCAGATTCCCCAACAGACTAAGAGTGGGAGAGTGCAAAATTTTTTATTGGATGGGGAGGAGGTCCACAATTTCCAAGCTTCTTCCACCGACTGACCTTGCCATATATAGGTTTGTCCTTTCATTTTTTCTACCTCCTTCCAAACCACCTTTGAGAAAGGACAAGCAATAAAAAGGTGTAGTTGAGATTCTTCGTCTTGTTTACACATGATGCACCATCCAGGGCCTGCAACCTTTCTTTTTCTCAGGACTTCCCAAGTTGGTACATTTTTTCAATCAGACTCCACATGAATATTTTGGGATTTAGTGGACAACATAGTTTCCACAACCCTTTCCACCACAATTCTGGGACCCTAAGGTGAAGCTCTATATTGAGTTGTGTATAACCCATATTTGGAGTGTATATGCTAAAAGAGTCCAAGGCACATACCAATTCATCCTCCCTATCCACCAGAAAAATGTGAAACTGCTTTAAGGCCCTGGTAAAATTTATCCAAACAACCCTGAACTCCTCTGCAATCCCTAATTTTGTGTGAGTCTTCCATTCCTATGACCAAATATTGGTTCTAGTGGAGTCCCCAATCTGACTAAGATGAAACAGTCCCTTATCATGTAAGGTATGAATAATCACATCAAGAAGAATATGTGCTCCTCCACTCCTCGGCCAAGGGTTTGTACCCAAATGCACTTTGTTCCCATTACCCACACGTCAGGCTAAGCCATCCCCAATGACCTCAAATGAGTTTATCATTGCTTTCCAAATGATGGAAGACCCAGGGTGATTTTTTTTGGGGGTGTCTGATCCAATCCTATAATGATGATGGTCAGATGTATTTTTGAGTGACCACTTGAGTTCATAGATTCTCTGTAGAAAGTAATCTCCAAACAGATTTTGCTACCAAGGATTTTGCAAACAAATATATATATATATATATATATATCCCCCAACCCCCAAGAACTTTTGGGATTGCTAAAGTATACCATTTGACCCAGGGGATGACTTGTTTATCCTTAGTCCCAACCCACAGAAATTTAGAACAAATTTTCTTAATCCTCTCAAGTATCCCTTTTGGAATCCAAGCTAAAGACATCCAATAAACCAAAATATCCTCGAGGACCAATTTCACCAGAATTAGTCGACCGACTCTTAACATCCACCTATGACTCCATATGTGTAACCTCTTCTCTAATTTCCCTAAAAGCCACTTCTAGTCTATCTTCTTATAGTTATTGGATTTTTGGTGAAAACCCAAATACTTTATCCCTTCATCTAGATGTTTTATCTCAAATGTAAATAAGGATTTATATACTTGTAAATAAGGATTTCCCTTCATTTATCTGCATCCCAGTTGCTCAGCCAAAAAGAGTCAAAATACTATAAATTGTTTTTTCATCCCCTCTATACCCATAACAAAAAATCATAACATCATCCACAAACAGTAGATGGGATTTTCTTAGGGGTGTGGAGATCTCAATTCCACCAAATTCCCTATTGGATATCATTGATTCTAGAGCCATGTTGAGTCCTTCCACTACTATAAGGAAAAGGAGTAGGGATAAAGGGCATCCCCGACGAATTCCTCTTTATGCCGGGAAAAAAGGGGAGGCTGAACCGTTGATCAAAATCACAAAACAGGTAGTGGATATACAACTCATCACCCATCTGATAAAATCGACCTCAAAACCTAAATGAGTAAGGAGTAGTCTAATATAGAGCCAATTAACTCGATCATAGGCTTTAGAAAGGTCGATTTTGAGCACTACTCGTTTAATCTTTTTTTTTTTCATATAGTGGATTCCTTCCTTCGTAAGGATTTGAGAATATTTCCAACAAGGGGACAAATTGGCCCCCACTTGTATCCATAGACGTCGAAGTGAGTTGTGTAGTGGGCATCTGAATGACTAAGGGAGCCTCCTCGTTCGTTTGATCTCCTTCCACCCCATTGAAAGCAACGAATGATTTCTGCATATTTATTTCCATCCCAAATGATGTGCTATATGGAAAAGTAAGTTATGCAACAAAATTAAACTATACATAAAAAAAAATGCATATAATCAAATATAATAAATTCATAAGTCATATATATATAAGTGGTCAGAGATGAGCAAGCTCTGTATACGATTAGGTACACACATGATGGTCTCCAAAAACTTTGCATCAAAAGAAAGACATGACATGAAAGTGAATTAAACACTAATAGATCTTTTCCTTGGGGGTACTTTGATGGTGCTTCCAAAGGAAACATTGGTCTTTGTGGTGCAATGGGTGTTCACTACCTTACAAAGGAACACAAATTATATTTTTTTTGTGGTATTGATCAATGTAATTAACTCTCAGAGATAAAGATTATGTACTTTCTATTGGTAGTAGCAAAGAAAAGGTGGGTAGAGGATCTTCTAATCTTTGTGTATTTGAAGTTGGAAATAGAATGGATGAGTTGAGGATAAAATAATAAAAATTTTCTATTATAGGATGAAATTATGATGGAAAATGAACTTAAAAAAGCTTTCTCTAGGTTGTCCTTTACTCATATATACAAAGAAAACAACTTTCAAGTGGACAACCATGAAAAGAGTGTTGTGAACTCTCAGTTTGAGTTGTTGAAGATGATCAAAGTGGTGTATGAATAGGTTATATGCCCCCCTCCAAAACAAGATTTTTAGTTGGTGTTGGAAGACTTTTTTCTCTATCCGATAATGGGCTTATTTTACTAAATTCTAAAATTTATATATGTTGATAGGTTGTTGTTTTTAGTGCTTAATGCTTTGATCCATATGGATAAACACTTAGAATTTAACTAGATTTTGACTAAGATTTTTATAGAGATTTAGTTTTTCTAGGTAATATAGATGTCTTAGAATTTAACTAGATTTTTATAGAGATTTAGTTTTTCTAGGTAATATAGATGTCTTTGCATGCTATTACTGAATTTATTCTTAACTAATTCTTCTTGAAATTAAAAAGGGTTTTCTCATTTTCTATGGAAAAAAATATATACGAAGGAACTAATATAGAAAAACAAAATATGTCCCATTCATTAGTGTCCATGCAAATAGAAGACATAGTAGTAGGAATGACACTGATATTAGTGGTAGCACCACCAATGCATGCATGACCACCTTTTTTCTACCAGCCTCATGACCCTCACATCTCATGTCTCATCTCCCATCTCCCATTACATCAAATATCCTCTATGAGGTCTTCCATCAGAAGGTATTCCAAAACAATCAGGTCATATCCCATGGATGGATTCTAGTGAGGATATCTTCATAATGTTCTTTGGCATGGAATGGTGGTGGTACTATTGTGTCTAGACTAAATCTAGTGAGTAAGTTTCAAAGGTGGCCAACAACGTCATATCAAAACCTAAGTGAAGGGGTTGTGTGATGCTTATCAGATATGACACCACCAATGCAAACATATAGCTAGTCATGATCAAGTAAGGGTAGCTCTACATCCCCCACTAGACCAATATCTAGACAATAATCAAGGAAAAACTAAATACTAAAATCTAAGTAAAAATGTTTGTACATATAAATGTAAATGAAATATGGTATAAATTAAATCATCTTAACTATCATTACTATAAATATTATATCTTTCATCTAGTGGTTCAGTAAATTGCAAGTTCTAGACCTACCACCAATCCATGCATGTATATCCAATTGTAACTTCTCTATATGTGCAAGTGTAACAATCATGTCATAAGGTACATCATGGCATATCTAGACCAATTAGCCCACTTAGACATCAACATACTCAATATCAACATATCGTTGATAGTTAATGACAAGGGAGGGAGTGGTTCATCAACATTAAGATAGTTACTCAAAAACATCTAAAAATATATAGAACATAATCCATAATGATAAGGAAATATCAACTTCCCAATAAGGCCAATTCTCAGTGAAAAGAGAATAGAGATAATATCCTAACATTTTTATATGAAAAAATGGGAATAATTAGATGTTACCCAAATTTATATATGTCCATGCTCTAACCACCTCCCAACTAGAATGGGCCTTCATCTATATATATATATATATATAATGAATTACATATAATCGTTTAATGGGTTGCCCCAGGTGTTAGCCCAATCCCTAATCCTTGACATAACTTATGTCATAGATAAATTAAGCGTTGTATGAAATTATTCTTTACCTTCAATCTCAACAATTTTAAAGATGCCGTCATTGTGAAAGAGAGAACGTGTCCCTTGAAATAAATGTGAGTGCCATCTTTTGTCCATATAGTAATGTAACTCCTCATGATGATTCACAAATAAATAAATAAATCATTTGATTATTAAATTATAAAAGTAATATAAGTTATTTAAAAAATGTTAAACAATGATTTAAAAAACATCTTGTGTTATGCTTTGTCATACTTATATAGTGATTTTAAAAACATCATCTGTTAGGCTTTGTCATAAAAAACATCATGTGTTAGGCTTTGTTATGCATTCTCATACTAAATAGGTGCATTGATGCTTTTTTAAAGTGTGGGTGCACCAGTGCACTTTTATATTATACTAATACTATTGCTCTTTGCTTTACTTAGAGCACTGGTGCACTATTGTTCTTTGCTTTACATAGAGCACTGGTGCAATGCATGGTTGGCAAATGGGAACATTATATATTCTATGACGTAGAACATAGTTTAGCCTTCACATAGTCATGATTCTCCATGTATGTTTGTTTTTCTCTATTTAGAGTGTTATCATAATGTGATACTAATAAATGAGTGCACTGTATCTTTTAAAGTGCAACTACTCATAGTTTGGCCTTTTCACAGTCATAGTTCGTCATGTATAGAGACATACACCATTGGCATGGATACATATTAGGAATTGTCATGTTAATAATACATACATTAATAGATGGCATGTGCATCAACATCAAGAAAAAGGATAAATAAGGTTTGTTGTCATTTTTACATTGTAGAAAAAGACCAATGGCACATAATGATGGTGGACCAATCAACTACTAACACATTGTACTTGTGATATATTGAAAAAAAAAATTGTAGATCGAGCTGTGATGCATTAATGAAAAATATAAATCCAACTTAAAATATGTTAAATCAACAACAAAAATGAAAAAAAAAAAAGTAAAACGGTTTAAATAGGGAAAATTATGGTCTACGATAAATGAATTAATCCACATAGTCTTGCAAATCAATAATTGGATGTAGTTGGTTAGGATTTCAAGGAAAAATGATTAAAAATGAACCTTGATCATGTTGATTACTCATTTGATTTGTTTGAAGGTTTGTAAATATGGTCTATGATAGGATCATGGGGTGGTTCATCAAGAGTTTCTAGGTCTGTGGGGGCTCATCTCATAGGTTGGATTACTTTAGGAAATGGATTCACAGTGGGATCATCAATGGAGGTCTTGAGGCCTATGGGATGTGACAAGGTCCTTTATGGTCTTTGTCAGATATTTTCATATTTGAATTAGGTTGTCTTGGCTAGAGTCTCATGTCCCTAGGTAGGACGGTAGGTTGGTATTAACTATATCTCGTCTGGTATGCCTTATTTCCCTTCGAATGGTTTCCATTAGATGTTTCTTCAGGTCCCATTTCAAACTACTCTCCAAATTTCTCTAATGGTTTCACAATGTTGGAATAAGGGTTTATAGGATTTGGTTTGCCAGTTGGTTGTGAGGGTTTTAGGCCTTAATCATAGTGTTTATACTTGATGAGAGGTGTGGGTCGACCATCGAGAGGGTTACATACTAAGAGGATGAGCCTCTCTTGTCATTCAAAATCTATACAAGTGGATAGTTATGTTGTATGTGAGGAAATGTTTTTGTTCTACATGCTACTGGGATTAAAGGTGGTGTCTTGAACAATAATCTAGTGCATGATTCGAGATCTAAGTTTGAAGTAGCTAGCATCAGTGGACACCAAGTAAGGGGGTGGGGGGGAGAAAAATTTCATTATACAAAATCCAAAATCACTTAAATCGGTTATGGGTGATGACATGCAAATGCACAAAATGGTCGACTTGGCTACAAAGGCACTAATTGGTAGGTTCCAAGGTCATATAATGGGTGTCATGAACTTCAAGGTGTGGGTGGATGATACTTGGAGGCTGAAATTAGGGTATTTTTCAAACGTTTATGTATCGATAAGGGGTTGGATGGGGTATATATTTCAATCAGAGGAGGATGTGAAAAAGGTGATGAAGTTTGTCTAGAAGTGGGGGTTGGCTATGATATATCTAATACCCTAGTGTCCATTATTTGATGCATGCTTAGAAAGATGGCTCTTACCCCAGTGTAGTTAAATATTCCCAAGCTATATGTTGGGTTTTGGTCCTCTAAGGTTTTATTGAGATTGGAACCTCCTAGGGATGTTTTATGAAGAAAATTTCATGGATATTCCAATGGAACAATTCATCGCAACAGATCTTACTATTCAAAAATATCTTATTATGCAGTTTATTACCCTAGATATTGATTTAATATTACTAGTGTAGCTCTCAAAATTATGGAAATAATTGAAAATGGAATGAAAGAAACAAGAAAATCAATGCATCATCTGCATAAAAGAACATAAGATGTGACCTAGGAAATCCAATACAGGAGAAAACCTAGCTAGAAAGTGAGGTCTATCCTCTTCTCTTTTTTTCTCAGTTATGAAATGAAAGTACAAAGAAATGGGCACACACTATGGAGTTTCCATGGACATTGTGGCATGAATTTTTTCTACAAAATCTTCTACCTCCTATGTTATGATTCATTTTCCCACTCTTAGATGCTTTTCTCAACTATGGAATAATAACAATACCAAAAGAATAGAACTCATTCTATTCTTAGTGGCCCAATATTTAACATAGCCTAATAGTCATATAAGGTTAGGTTAAGGGTTTTTGCATGCTTCAACCCTTAATTAGTGTTAGGGTTTTGGACCCTCTAGAATATTCTTGAAATTCAACATATGACTAGACCAACATGTGTGAGTAATGGGGTCGATGTGGCATCCATTTGGTACCATGGTGGTTAATAGGGTAGGTCAACTTGCAAGAGGCATCACTTTTTCATACAAACTCCGATTGAGGTGATTTTTGCATCATTGGAATGTTTTCAGTGTGTAGAAAAATTTCCAACGGTTGGGAGATAACCTCACAATGTTTTGACCCTAAAAGGTGTCATTTGATTCCTTGAACTGGCTCTAGAAATTTCTAGACTCCAAATCACCAAACTAGGACCTTCCCCTTAATGGGCCTTGAAAGAAAATTCCTCCAATTTCCCACTCATAAAGTACCAAGATAGATGAAAAAATATATAATGATCCATTATGGATCATACCTCCCCATTTAGGAAGTTTTTTGGTCCCCAAAATATTTTACTAAATGTGGTGAGGAAAAAATTCCTCTACCTTCTCCTTGGAGTACCAATTGGAATTACCTGGAAGTTTCCCTTTCAACCCAACCTACTAGAGTTCATGTTGAACCTCTCTAGTTGTTCATGACTTATTATGCAAAACTGCATCTTTTTGTGAACTCTGCTTGAGATTTCATGCTAAGTCCTCTATGGTAAGTAGCACCTTCTTTTTAGTTTCTTGATCCAACATGGAAGGCTCATAGGATTTCAAATTTTCTGCATTTACTACTAAGTAAATACACATATATGGGAATAGATTGAGTTTGTAGGCATTATCACCTACCTTCTCCAATGCTTCAAAAACACCATGACGTATAGCCTTGATATTCTTACCAAAAATCTATAGACTTTCTTTGTTCATATGCAACCAAACCCTATCTTCCACCTTGAATTTTTTCCCAATTTTGTGTTTCTCATGTTAGGCCTTATACTTTTCCCATTACTTCTTCAATGTCTCTTGTACTTGCAAATGGATTTGCCTAAGATTTTGTAACAATTTTTCTACTTTCAATTCATATCCTATTATGTCTTCTATCACTCCTCCTTGTTTTTCCATATATAACATCCAAGGGTGATGGTGGAAAATACTCAAAGCAAGTTTCAAAAGGGGGCTTATCGATAGAAGTGTGCACTACTCTATTATAAGAGTGTTGAATATAAGTCAAATTTTAATCCTATCTCTTTGGATGTTTTGATTGTAACCCCTCAAAATTTGAATCAATGTCTTGTTGACTACTTTTGTGTACCGATATATCTATGGATGGAAATTTATAGATCTCTTCAATTGGCGTCCATCTTCTCCCAAAGTGTAGTCCAAAAGGCATTGAAAAATATGATATCCCTATCTGAGATGATGATCCTTGGTATCCCAAAGTGAAACTAGACCTTTTCAAAGAATGTGTTTGTTGGTTCTTGTCCTTTGAAGGTCTTTTTACAAGGTATAAGAATGCACATCTTGTTGAACCTGTCAACCACCACAAACAAATAGTCATGTCCCTTCTTGGTTATTGGAAAACCATCCACAAAATCCCTAGAGATGCAATACTAGGGTCTAGTGGGTATAGGTAAGGGATGGTATAATAAATTATTTATGTTACTAGGCTTGTTGGTACAACAAAGTATCCATCCTCTAATAAACTGAGCTACATCTTTTATTTTGGGCCAATACGCATACCTTTGTAGGTTGGAAACCATCTTCCCAACACCAAAATGTCATGCAACCTTGGAGGTGTGAGCCTCTCTAATAACTTGGAATCTTCCACCTTTAGGAACACATATCTTATTTAGTTTGTATAGAAACCCATTTTGGAAATGATATCCAACCTTATTGTCACCTTATTCTACATGAATTTGTCCTTCTAACTATTGAAACACTTCTTAAATTCCCCATATTCTATGTATGCACCTTTTTATGCATCATGGGTAAAAGGCTCCACATGCAAAAAATTTCCCAAAGTTATAATCTTAGATGTGGGTGGCCTTAAAAGCATGCATGATGACTTATTAGTGTTAACTTTCTTATATTTGATGAATATGTGAAACTGTTGTAAAAAAACCATACACTTGTAATGGTTGGTTTGTTGAAGTGTACTCTAGGCTTGCAAATACTGTAGTGGTTTGTGATCAGTTTAGATAATGGTTTCCTTTCCCATCAGATAGTGCTTCTACTTCTCAACATCTTGAACCAGGGTGTAGAGTTCCTTATCGTATGTATGGTAGTTCAAGACACTAACGTGAAACATTTTACATTTATAGCATATTGACTTACCTCCTTATATCAAGAATGCTCCCATAGCATATCCACTTTCATCATTCTCTACTTTGAAAGGATTCTGCAAATTAGGCAATGCAAGACCTAATGCTTAATTAATATTCCATTTCAGCTCATTGAAATATTTTGATTGATTCTTCCCTCACCGAAAAATATTCCATAGGTATTACATTGCCCCAACAAATCTCCTAACTTCAATGGCATTAGTAGGAGAAAACCACTTGATCATGACCTCCATCTTTGTGGGATCTATCTTGATTTCCCCTCCAACAATCCCATACACCAAGTACACCAATTATTGATGATAAAACTCACATTTCTTAATGTTATCCAACAATAATGGTTTTTTAGTCTCTAACACCTAATGCTATGTGAGATAGGTTCTTCCTATGTAGAGATATAAACCAATATATCATCTAAGTACACTATCACAAATGCATATAGAAAGAGATGCAACACATCATTCATCAAACACATAAATGTATCTAATGCATTACATAAACCAAAATGCATTACTAGTCATTCATATAGACCTTTCCTTGTCTTGAAGGTGGTCATCTAGGTGTCTTCTTCTTTAACTCATACCTGGTGGTATCCTAATTTGATATCCAATTTGGTGAAGTACTTGGCATGGTGAAACTGATCTAACAAATCATTGATCATTGGTAGATGGTATTGATTCTTGAGGGTGATCTTGTTCATATCTATGTAGTCAATACACATTCACCAAGTCCCATCCTTGTTGGGTCTATGATGATGGGTGACCCACAAGGTGAGGTGCTTCATAAAATTAGTCATTTCTCCAATAGCTATTGCAATTGCTTATTCACTTCATTTGCTTGTAGCATGGATTTTCTATACAACCCAATATTTGGAAATGGGGAGTTAGGCAACAATTATATCTCATGATCCACTTCCTTCTTAGTTGGTAACTCTTTAGGATTTTGAAACATTTCTTTGTATTCCTACAATAAATACTCCAAATGATGCTTTTATTATTTAGTACATCCCTCCAAACATGCCTTTACTTTTACTAATTCATCACCTGGTTGATTCTCTCTTAAGAAAAGAAATACAAAACTCCTACTAGAATTGATCAATTTCTTGGCTTGGTTAGCACTTACTAGAGAGATATTGGATTTTCCTTTGTGTGCATTAATGATAAAAATAAATCACATCCTTGATCATGTGGTACTAGTTTTCTATACTCATGAAGATTGCATCCCTCATATACATGTAGGGGCTTCCAATCATACACCACACACATAAGGAAGTACTACATATGCATCCACTTCATAAATATAATTTTCACTTATAGAAAATTTGATCCTACGCCATTTAGTGACCTTGAGTTATACATCCTTATTTACTCATCTCAATGGATATGGGTTAGGATGAGGTTTTCTTGACTAGATATTCTGCGATGAGGTTTTCTTGAGAACTGGAATCAAATAGAGCATCCACCTTTCTCTTCTTGACATGGATATTAATATGGAATATTTCAGTCATGTATTCTCTTCCTTGTGATGAAGAATACTTAGGTTTACCTCCTTTTGAACTATAGTTTAGGAAATATTTTCATCTACATATGATTTTATTTCTACCTAGTTGCATAAATCCATGGTTAGCAAGTTCTTCTTCTTGGAATCCTTCTTAATGTTCTTTGGGTTCATATTTGGATGTATCTTCCAACACTTATAGTTGATGAGACCATCAATATTACAATGGTTGCAGTGGTTGTTTGGATACTTGCATTGATGTGTAGTAGATATTATATTCTTGTCCTTTCCTTTCCACTTATTCTTCCCCTCCTTTAAAGCATGTTGATGGTATTTTTGTTTGGAACCACTTGACTTATTTGTTCTTTCTTATTTCCTATATTGTGTTGAAAACATGATTCATCAACTGTCCTAGGTCTAAACAACATCACTTGATTTTTTAAATGATTATGTATATCCCCCATATACTTGAGGAGTATGTCTGGGTTGTTGGGAGATATAACCAACATAATCATCATTTTTTTGAACTCGGTGGTATACTCTTGCACACTTTTCCCTTGCCTCTACTTGAAGTGATTCCAATGGATTCCACCAGTCATCGACATAATCAATAGTGCAGAAATAGGACTTGATGATGGTTTTAAATGCCTCCCACTTAGTTACTGGGGGATCACCCTCTAGCCTGAGTGTCTCTGTGTGATTTTCCCACCAAGTTAGGGAATATCCCTCTAATTTTAGTCAAGCAAATGAAATATTTTCCTATGTTATGGAAACTGAAATAAACTTATCATTATCGTAATTGGTGATTCAACTTAATAGCATCAATCTCACCTTGGTAGGGTTTGATGTACACTTTTGCTTCCATTTTAAATAGAGATTGTGAAGAAGTGATGACATTGAAACTCGGTTGCTCTTTCTCTATATTTTTTTTCAAATCCTTTTTTGAGTCTTCATTATCTCTCGATTTCACATCTGATCCAAATTTTGAGTTAACAACCAACCTCCCCAAAATGTTCAAACTTGTTCTATAGAACCACCATCAATAGATCCATGTTGTTGTTCGACAACATAGGTATTCCAACAAAGTACGAACACCTTCAATAATCGCTTACACAACCAGATAAAAGATCAACATGCTGATGTTTTTATGTGGTAAAATCCATATGAGGAAACATCCATGGCCCCATCAAACATGGACACTTGGAGAAATGTATTAATGCAAAAGAAAATATGTTACATATAGTTTCTCACAATTTATCATCGAAAAATGGCTCTCCAAACTCTTTAAATTGATATCATGGACCAATTGAGTGTTAAGCCATGGATCAATATATATGTTAAGATCAAGGAGAATATGATCGTTGGATCACTCTATGTTAGGAACATATTGTGACCATCGGATAAAAAATGCATACTAAAGAACCACACTTTAAACTAATGACATATTATACCAAGTTGACCTTAACTAACTCCTAAGTGTCTAAATATCCTAACACTCCCCCTCAAGAACAACTTGGAATAGGATTGAATTATTTAAAAAGGAGACAAAATACGATAAGGAAGGAGGAATTAGAGCATGTCCCCCCTTAATGAAAACTTCCTGATCTCCTTAAATCGATCGAAGTTTGGAAAATTTCACTTCTGTAAGAGACTTTGTGAAAATTTATGCAACATGATCTTCCGTAGGAAAAAATAACACTTCAACAACTCGATCATGAATGAGTTTTCTAATGAAGTGAATGTGTAGCTCTATTTGTTTGTTCCATTTATGTTGAACTGGATCTTTGGAGAGCTTGATGGCACTCTGATTGTCACACCAAAGGGTGGTCAAATGCTAGTTCTGGAAGCCAAAATCTGAAAGAATCTATCAAATCCACAAGGCTTCTTGACTTGCATTAATTGTTGCTCGATACTCTTCTTTCGTTGAAGAAAGAGAAATAGGATATTGTTTCTTATAGGCCCAAGTGACAGGTCTTGAACCAAGACTGAAAACATAACTTGCAGTAGATGTTTGATCATCAAGGTTTTCAGCCCAATCTAAATCAGTGAAACAAACCAATAAAGGAGTCCCCCATGAGTTGTAATGTATCCCAAACTAAATTGTACCCCGAACACGCCAAAGTATTCTTTTATTAGTTTTCCAATGGATTTCATGGGATGTTTACATATACCTGGAAACAAGACCAACAACAAAGGAAATATCAAGATGAGTATGAGTAAAAAATAATAGGCTACTGACTAATTGACGGTACAAAGTGGCATCATGAAATTTGGAAGAAGTATAAGTGGCAGCAAGTTTGACTCCAGACTGGAAGGGAGAAGGGGATGGTTTATAATATTTCATGTGAAAGTGACGAAGAAGGTCACAAGCATACTTAGACTAGGAAAGAAAAATTGCTTCCTTGGTTTGCAATACTTAGAGGCCAAGGAAATAGTGAAAATAGCCTAAGTCAGTCATTTCAAATTTCTTCTTAAGGATGGTTTTCCCATGGTTTAAAATTTTAGGGTCACTACCAGTGAGGATAAACTCATCAACATAAAGAAAACATAATATGATATGGTTTCCTACTTTCTTGGTATAGACATTAGGGTGAGAATGGCATATAGAAAATCTAGGGTCAAGAATAAAGTTGTCCATTTTGGCATATCAAGCTCGAGGAGCTTGCTTAATACCATAAAGAGATTTCTTAAGGCGAAAAACAAGGTTGGAGTCATTTTGGACATAGTCAGGAGGTTGTTCCATGTAGATTTCTTCTTGCAAATCCCCATGCAAGAAGGAAGATTTAACATCCATCTGATGGACCTCCCATTTATCTGAGGAAAAAAGAGCAAGAACAAGATAGATGGAATTCATTTTGGCTATTGGGGGAAAGGTTTCATTATAGTCAATGCCTTCAACTTGAGAGAATCCTTTGGAAACTAATGGGGCCTTGTGTGTTTCAACACTTTAATTTGATGCATACATAGTTCTTTATACCATTTACATCTGACAAGTTTTCTTCCTTTCAGAAGAGGTACAAGATCTCGAGTATTATTTTCCATTAAAGAGTGATACTCTTCATTCAATGGTGTATCCCAATCTAGATGAATTGAAGCTTCTGCAAATGTCTCTAGATCATGAGTCTCTAAAACTTGATTCAAGAGAGAAGAAGCTTGTTGGAACTGTGAACATGTTTGACATTGATATGAAGGATCACCGACAATATCACCAACTACTTCTCGAGTTGAACGAACCCATCTAGGAATTAGTAATTCTGGTCCAGGTTCATGTTCAATTGACTCATCTGAAGGAAAGTGAGCAGGTCGAGGTGGATTTTCATCCTCACTATCATCACCTGAATAAAAATAAACCAGAATAGGAATATAATATGGCACAAACATTGAAGATGGCTCATAGGTCGTAGATGGAACAAACATTGAATTAGGATCACAAGCCAAGTTGTTTTCATCAAATTTAACATCTCTTCTAATAATAATTTCATTAGAATAAGGTTGAAGAAGTCTGTAACCTTTGACATATTCACAAGAAATACTTGGAACAGAAAATATATCATTGAAATGATCATTATCTATTGGAGTTGTTTCAGACCCTACAACACTAAGAGATATGTCATCACCAACAAATATTTTCTTAGTGTTACATTCATTTAGAGTAGAAAATATGGTTTTATCCTTATCCATATGATAAGATTCTCCAAAATCAATAAGCCACTCATAAGAAGAAGAAGTAGAAGTTGCATTGAAGGAGAAACCAGGAGTAAAAAGTGCATGTCCATGAGAAGAAGTGTAGTGTCCTTGATCCAGAACCCTTTGTAATTGTACATATAGGCTCCTGAGTCGATTAGTACCAAGTGTAAATGTAATGTATATTTAGGTCGGTGAGCTAAGGAAACCTAGTTTTGGTGTTGCACACATCAGATTAGTGCGTGGAAAATTGTTAACAAGGACAAGGTGTGCACAGTCTATGTGTTGCGTGCACCTGGGCAAGTGCGCACATTGCACTGTGTTACGCACACTTGGGTTAGTGTGTGGGAATGAATGGTTACATTTTGAGGCTGGAGAGCCTGTGTGATTATGAGGTTGGTGAGCCTAGATGCAGATAGGCCAGTGTACCTATCCTTGTAAATATAATCACATTTATTAATGTAATATTACATCGTTAAGTGCTCACTGACTCAGAGAAAAAGAGATGGGGGGGCCTACACCAAAAAAGGGAAAAGGGGGTGAGTCGTAAGTCTTGGGGAATATTTTAGGATATTTCCAGGAAAATTACAATGTCAAATATATTATTATTATTTTATCCTAAGTTTCCAAGGATAGGGAACATGTCACCAAGTGGCTTAATGCTACTTCTAAAAGGTGACAAGTGTCAAGTGGAATGAATGCAATATATATTAGTGGACTTAGTATATTTTTTGGGGGATTATTAGTATCATGGTTGTTGCAAGATCTCGTGAGAAGAAGGGGGTCAGACTATATGGAAAATATGATTATTACCCTATCTACCCAGATAATCTTGTAGGGATTTGTGGTGGTTGTATTTAGAGATATTTTCAATGATTCGGGTTGAAATACCATGAGTAGTCTCTCTCAGTGAGAGACTAGTTGTTTTGGGGTGGTTTCCAGACCCGTGGGCATACTCTCCATGCTAGAGTTTTGTTGAGATTTGTTCCCTAGTGTTTTGGGAATTAATCGTAGGGATCAGAGACTTCTTGTATGGCCTATTGTCAGTAACCCTAGGAAGCGAAGTGGGGCAGTCGAAGGGTTGGTGAGCATAGAAGGGTAACACTTCCTTGGGTGTGACAGGTGCATGTGGAATGAGGTATTTTGGGCTAGTAGCAGCAGTGGGCACTTAGGACTGGGAAATTCTGTTGAGTCTCAAACCATAGCTTGTCGCTAGGAATCAATTTTACTTGGTGGAGTTGAGACCCATCTCAGGGGGTTACCTGTTGTTGAAATATTAAGAGCAACAACGTCTATGGATGGGAGGAACGTCTGATTCCAGGCCATAGTTGGTGAAATTCATTTAAGATAAGTGTTCCTTATGTGCTTGTCTTGTTTATTGCATGCATTTTTTGTTTCTATTTGACATGGGTTAATTCTTGTATGTTGTTGCATATAATTATTTGTTGTTATTTTGTTATTTGTTGTATGTTCATGTAAATATGATGTTTTTAGCATTTACTTATATTTGTGCATGAGCATGTCAGTTGATGGTAATCTCGCCTATTAAATTTAACCTTGTGATTTTGGTTATGAATCGTCAAGAAGAGGATTGAGTGGCCAAGTGCACATGATTGTAGTTTACGAGCATCAAGAGGTTGGAACTCATGTGTGTGCAGGTAATGAATTAGAACACGTGCACAACATTAACAGAATTGGTGCATAACTCCCAGGTGGTTGTGCACACAATTGTATTGTGGGGTCAGTATGTTGGTCCGTGCAGTTGTTTGATTTAATTCCGCTGCTTAAGGTTGTTTGAAAAGATATTCTTTCTTTCCTTGTTACAATTTGTGTAGCGTGATTCAAGCTTGGGCTAAGTGCATTACTACAAGTGAAACTGTGCGGACTCATGTTTTATATAGAAACTGTGTAGTGAAATTTTAGTGTAACATGGCTCAATAGAGGTTGGGGTGTTACATTTTGGTTGATTTGGAGATACTAAAGTTGAGGATGTGTTACGTGGCTCGACCTAGGGTGGTTGGGGACATTACAAATTGGTATCATAGCTTGTTAGAGTGTTTCATGGAGTGATGTGGCCCAACATCAGGTGGTTGGGGATGTTACATATTGGTATCAGAGCAATTGGTTCAACACTAGACTTGTATGGGCTAGACTCTAACATGAGTAGATGTGTACGTTAAGAAAGTGGTATTGTGCAGTGCATAGTTTAGTTTGTGCAGAAAACAATTGGTGTGTGATATAGAGTGTGATGCACACAAATATATGGATGTGCAAGTGTGCACACTACAGTTGGGATGTTAAAATAATCCAAGAAATCCAAGGGAAGGATACTCACAAATGGTGCAATTTTTCTTGTAGTTGTTGCACACGATTGATCACTCAAGTTTGGGAGCATGAGGATTGACGAGTATGAAAGAATATTTTTAGAACTATT
>JZKD02S1655046.1:66303-80835 GCA_000966675.3 Picea glauca
ATATTACATCAATCATCAATCAATCAATCATTTGACATCAATCAATCACTTGACATCAATCAATGACATCAATCAATCAAACCATTGGCATCAATGACAACATGATCCAACAAGTGAGTCGAGCCTTGGGATCCCAGATCTCAGTTGTCCCTAGAGAAAAATTTAAGTCACCACCCATAATCGACCTTTCAAAATTAATGAAATATTTTTGTGCTAGGGCTTCCCAGAAGGGGATCTGGTCTTGGTAAGGACCATAAATATTTAAAGATGATATCCCCATACCCAGGTCTTTTGAGAGAAAATTTATGCCCAACCCAGATTCAATACCCCGAGAATTTATGAGTTTGATTTTTTTGGGGTTCCACCCAATCACCAAACCCCCAGATCGTCCTCTAGCATCTGACCCGAAGAACTTCAAGTTTTTGAAAATGGCTTCCAGCTATGGTATAGCAACTGCTTCCTCCCCCATTGTTTCTTGAAGGAAGATGATATCAAGATGGTTCAACTCCACCAACCTACGAAGGATATATTTTTTATGGAGTCCTACCACTCCATCGAACCTGGATTCCTTTCATCTTTGTCATCGCTGTGGTTGAGTCGCTTGTAATGTTCGCAGTAAGGAGATCGTCCGGGGTAGAAAACCCTTAATGTCCTCTCCCAGGATTGTGGCTTTACTGATATTTTCGATCCTTTGAGTGTTTCGGTGATTCACTCGCATCCGTAATCCATATTTGAGTTCTCTTCAGAAATGGAGAGCAATAAGTAGCCGCTATGATGTTGCGGATTGGAATATATTTAATGTTGTATATGCACAAAAACATAATTTTGTTTTGATTTTATAACTATATTCTTCAGTTGCTAAAAATGTAAAATAAAAAACATGATATGCAAAACAGTTTTTATGTTTTTTAAGGAGGTTTTAATATTTATGAACACTTTTTTATTTTGGGTTTTGAGTTGTCCATCTATATGCAGAAGGCATCGTCTAATTGTTCTACCGAATGTAGCATGTTGAAAAACTCTTGGGGTAACTTCCGGATTTAACAATTTCTCACCAGATGTTGGGCAAATGTCCCCCAAAAATATTCTTGGAAAAGTGTCATTACCTTTAATTATTCTACGAAATATCTTGTGTCATTCCTTAAAACACTACTATGCTTGTCTAATTGTTCTACTAAATGCCTTTATTTGCCTAAATTACTGATATAAATTTGCAAGAAATCACTATTTTTTGTTGTTTAAAATAAAGTCTTCCTATTAATATTATAATGATATGAAATTATTATATTTTCAATATTTATTTTCCATAAATTGTTATGTAAATATCTTTTGAATATTATTTTCCATAAATTGTTATGTAAATATATTTGTTGTCCCTCCTTTATTAGTCTCTTCAGTAGGCATAGAGGGACTATAGCGATCGATAATTCGTTGACTTCATATTAGTTTGTCCTTTGACCATCAATATTTGCAGATTATCTATTGTTGGAACCAGGGAACTCAAAACATCGATTTTTATATAATAAAAAGTACCATATTTGTCATGATCTAATTAGACAACAGAATGGAGGTCTTATTGCCGGCTTCGCTATTCTTAATGTTATATATGTTGGCATATCCAAAGTATTTGATCGTATATGGTCTTTTTGAATCATATATTTTCTTATGCATTGGTCGAACATGGATTAATGCTAGCATTAGTTCAAATGTTTGGTTTAGCATTTTCTGCTAGGTAAATTTATGGCAATGTTTGATATGCTGGCATATCCAAAGTTTGGCCTTCGAATACATTCTCTACTGTTCAAACTATTGTTACATAAATTATAATAAATTTTTGGGATACGTCAGAGACCTGCCACATTGCATTTTTTTCTTAAATGTTTACAGAGCATTTCTGACAGACTTAAATGTTTACCTAACAGGCTTGGCAATGTTGAATGTTTACTTAGTAGGCTTGTTACAATACGTTTTCTTTCATTTTATTTATTTATATGCTTCAACGCCATTGTTGGTTCACTAGTTCATGCTTGTTTTTTTCATCTCCACTAATTTCTTAATTGTCTGTTGTTGTTGTTCTTGTTTAGTTGTTTGTGTTGTTGCAGTTTTCACGTTTGAGGTTCTGCAACCGCGATTGGAACTATGTCATTCTTGGTAGACTGGTTGATGCTTGCTTGTTTGTTTGTTGTGTGTTGTTTATTGTTGTTTGATTTGACTTTGCAGGGTTCGGGTCCTGCGGCTGCAGTTGGGCCTTTTGGTGCTTCTTAACTGGGTTGTTATTTACTTCTTGTTCTTGTTTGTCTAGGGTTTGCAATGTTGGGATGCTGCATCCGCAGTTGGATCTGTTGTTACATTCTTTTGCAGTGGACTCTCCATAAAATACTATCAAGATAAAATAACATAAAAAAAAAATTGTAGTCAATGTAAATTGCATCTCTTATGTGTTGAAGCAGAGTTTGTTGGCCTCAAACTATATTTCATAGTTGGCGATGTTTTTTCCATGGTTTATGTCTTACTATGGTTTCATAGTTATGAGAGTAAGTTTTGCTATGTGAGTGATATAGTTGTTCTCTCCCTTTTTTTTCCCTTTTGTAAATTGTGTTTCTGGTTCTATAGTTTCTCATGTTTCTATGGTCATTCTGACGGACCACCATTCGGTTGTATACTTAACCAGTTTTATGGACACGGCTTCGCGGATAGGTGCTATCGAATTATGGAAACTCGTGTTCGGTGTATACATCTTGCACCCAGAACTTTCATGCTCTACAATTTGACCCCGCACTCCTCAAAGTCGCAACCATGCCTCTGCCTGCAATGAGTTTGTCTATCCTACCTACCTTTCCATACTTAGTCGAGTTTTCAAAGTTTGGCGGGTTGATGTGTTTCTAGGTTCAGAAAATTTAAAAGAATTTGTCGCTCTCGTCCATCCTCGCTACCTTCTTCCCTTCCCAATAGATATTAATTATGCTTTGAAAAGTCAACTAGCCAAACAGGTTCGAAAAGATTGGATTTAATAAGTGGAAAGATCGATGACATCTCCCATTAAAATGAATAGACATGTGAATATTATGGGATCTAGTAATTTCTTTTGCTTGCATTAAAATTGGCTCTTTTGGTTTTCGTAAAGGCTTCGACATAGTGCATGAACGTGTCACCCACAGAGGCCTTGACGCCATGTCCCTCTTTAAGATTGTGCATATCTTAGATGTCAGGTTTGAGAATCTAATCAGATATGGGAATGTTAATACATGCTATTAGTCAGTATTCAACGTACATATTCGAAAAGATTGGCATTAATAAGAAAAAATATAGAGAACATCTGTCATTAAAACGAATTAACACAAAATTTATGGAAGATCATCCAGCGTTGCTTTTAAATACTTGTTTCCATTTCTCTCTATTATCAAAGAATCACGCTTTAGCATGACTTCGTTCTAATGGTCCTGGTCATGGACATGTAAGACAACTTAGAGATGCGATTGAGGCCCATATGAAAGAAGAGAGACTGATTTTATGTGACGTGAGCTTTGAATAAAAAAAAAACTCTATTATCCAACATAAACTCAAAGAGGAGGAAAAAAAAAGAACAAGTATCTTCTAGTTGGTGTTCTCCCTATATTCGATGCTTTGGTTGTTTGAAAAGGCTGGCTGGAGATTCGTTTGTTGAAATTTTTTGTTTTCTTGCTCGGAGTTGTAATGGATTTTCAGGTCACTTGCAAAATACTTCTTCATTGAAGTATATAGTTTCTTCCAACAACACAGATTTGGCAAGTGTATCAATTTCTGCAGATCGTACAATAATTTCTCTTCCTCGGGGGCGTTGCACTTACCGTGGCTTGCAAAATGGTCTGTGATGTTCGTAAACGATGCGAAATATTACTCCATTTGCGAATGTAACTAGAGGCAGGTAACATAAACTGTATGGGTGGATAAAACGACATATTATCACTAAAAAAGTTTCTATTTCAAAGTTTGTTGAACTACTTCTGGGTGTGGTAACTGACTTGATAGAAAACCATGTTCTTTGTCAAAGTTTCTTTAGTTTCCTTTGGATGTAGTTGTAGACTCCACATATTTGGCATCACCTCCGAACATTCCAGAACTTTCTGTGGACCACCATATTTTCCACCGCTATGACGAAAGATATATTCTGATGTGATCTGCAACATTTGATACACTTGCCAGATCTATGGCGATGCATTTTGCAACATTTGATACACTTGTCAGACCTATGATGTTCGAAGAAGCCATGTACTTCAACAAAATAACATTTTGTAGCTGGATTGCATGTTCCTTCCAATTTACTGTAATAAAACAAAGAATTTCAACATACAAATCTTCAAGCGGGATTTTCAACCAAATAGATGATCGAATACAGGGAGAATAGCAGTCAGAACATACTTGAATTTTTTTCCCGTCCCATAGCTAATGTCACATAAAATGACTCCATCGACTTTGAATTTGGCCTGGATCGCATTTCTAAGTTTTCTCAGATGTCAATGGTTGAGAACATTGCAAGGAAAGCACCTTAAACCCTAAGTTTTCGATAACAAAGGGAAATTAATACTTGACAAACAATGGAATGTTGAATGACCATCCATTGCAAGAAGACCATATTTGGAAGAGACAAGCTATTCAAAAAATTGGGATAGATCTAGTTGGCAACACCAATTAATTCCAAGACCGGAAATTGATACTCAACTTGTTTTTTACGAATATTTTCAATGTACATATTTTTTCTGGTCGGCGGCAGGCCAAATCACAATCATTGTGGCAAATAATCTCAGCTGTATTTTGTAACCCATATTATTTGAATATAGAATCATTGTGGTTTTTTTTTTTAAAGTGTTTTCCAATCTCTGGTATTACTTTTCATTTTATTTTGTACCTTTTTTCCCTGTGTGTCGTTAAACATGGACGACAAGCTTTTCTTTCTGCTCATCATTACTTCAATTTAAATAAAAGGCTACTTTGTTTGTTGCTTACCTTTTACATTGAAGAATAATTTTTCATAGGCCATACTTATGTGGCACGGGCCCTATACTTAAAGAAAGAAATTGGAGGACCCGTCCTGGTTCATTCTGTGGGTCCCATAAATAGAATGAATTAATGAATTACAACAAGGCAGCTCAAGTGTTGACATGATGTTCTTGTTTAATATCTTGCATATATTATGGCTTCTTCTGTTGGAATAAATATAAAAACTTCCTCTTGGGAAAAAATTAGCCAATTATTTTAGCCACCGAGTCTCGGGTTTGCGGTATTCAAGAACTATGTTCCCTATTCTTTCATATACATATTGCAACCAAAGAGCTTCTATGATTTGCAATTTATTCTTTAACTAGTGATAACTCACCAGGGGTTCAAAAAGCTTCGCATTAATAAAGGAATGACTGAAGCTACCTTAATTACTTAAATCACACCAAATTTTCATTACATTACATTTAATTTAGATATTAATGTTTATGGAGAGTCGACGTTTTCTCATGTCATTGCAAGGAATACAAGATGAATAGATGATAAGGAGTTTATATCGTTGAAACCACAATGCAAATTCATGTTTCTTGTTGCGTTATATACATCTTGCAGTCAAAACTTTCGTGGTTTCAACAAAATTTGCGAACTGAAGAGCATCCTGCAAGTTGGGAGATCATTTGCATTTGAAACAAAAACAATCCATTGATATATATTAGTATGAATACTATTCAAATAAACATAAAAAATTTCTCCAATAATACATATTAGTATGAATACTATTAAAATAGATATCAAACCTTTCTCTTGGCCAATACTTAGCCAATTATCTATCCATCGGGCCCCAGGTTGGCGATTTCTAGCACCTATGTCCCCTGTTCTGTCATATACATCTTGTAGCCAAATAACTTTAGTGATCTGCAGTTTATGCTTTTACTAGTAAGAACCCACTAGGAGTTCAAAAACATTGCCATCAATAAACGGAAAAAAAAGGTTTTTCGACTGTCAGATAATTATCCCTTTTCCCCTTTTTGTTTTCCTATCCATTATCACTTTCTGGTTTTATAATTAGTCGTTTTTCAATGATCGGCGGTTGCAGGGTTCGCGGGCTGACATATCTTCATCTCCGTCTCTATCTTCACATGATGAATCTGACCGGACGTTGTTCCTTAGCATACTTATTCAATTGTATGGCCCTGGTTGCCAGGCTGGCGCATATGAACTCGCCTTTTCTTCTTCCCTCCTGTTATCAGTTTCTGGATATATACTTAGTCTCCTTTCTATGATATCCGATTCCAGGGTTGGTGAGTTAACATGTCTTCATATTCATCTATATCCTCACATGATGAATCCGACCGAACGTTGTTCCTTTCCATACTTAGCCAATTTTATGTCCGCCATTGCTGGATTGGTGCTTACAAAATGTTTATTGTTCTGTTATACAAATATTGAACTCAAAAAATCCATGATCTACAATTCCACCGCAGGTTCCTCGTATACATTAACTTCGTTCAAAGTATCTGTTGTTTCCTTCCATCCCCACCAACTTTGTGTCCTTCCTGATATACATTAACTACGCTCTTACTAGTGATAATAGAACACACTAGTACGAAAGAATTGGCATCCCATGCTCTGCTATACACAAATTGATAACCAGACTCCGACATCGTCCCCTCTTCCGTGTTACACATTATGCATTGAAATGTTCTGAACTATACAATTTGGTCGTCAGGGCCTTGCATCCTCTAGAGAAACCTTATGATTGTATTTTCGATCCTCGCATTGGCGGGTTGATGAAAACTCCAAGTCATAGTCAATGTTTCATGTTATTCCCATCCCCGTACTTCTTTCTAGTTATGCAACACCAAAGGTTTAATACTAGAACAACATCATGCAAGAAGCATAAAAAAATCATCATTAATAAGCAAAAGTCGGGACAACCAACCATCCCTAGAGAACTTGTCCAAAAACATGCAAAGAAGATCTTGCTTAGCGAAAGCAAGTCCCAAACAACGTTTTTGTGTTCCATTCTTACACACTTTTTCCATTGCGGGTTATCGGATTGACGACCTCAAAATTGTGTTTTGAATTTTCGGTGAGTTGCAAAGAGCACCCAGAGTTCCTCAGTATACAATTTGTCCACAAGAATGTATAAGAACTCTTAATTCTCTTTCCCCCCACCTTTATTATCCCTTTATAGTTCTATAATTAGTTGCAACTATATGATCATGGCCTCATGGATTCGCAAATTGACAACTCTTTATCTATATATTCACACCATGAGCCCGACCAACCGTGGTCCCTTTCGATAATTATCCAAATATGTAATCATCGGGTCCATTGGGTCCCAGATTTGTGATATCCAACACCTATGTCCTTTGTTCCCTCATATACATCTTGCACCCAAAGAAATTCCGTGATCTGCAATTTATGCCTTTACTAGTGAGAACTTAGCAGGGGTTCGAAAGGATTTGCATTAATAAGAAAACAATAGTTGTTATTCTCTGAGATACTTAGTGATTTTTTCGTTGTCTTCTTCCTGTGTATTATCACTTTCTAGTTATATACTTAGTCGCCTTTCTATGATCGCAGGTTCCAACGTTGGCGTGTTGACATATCTTCATCTTCATCTATATCCTCACATGAGGAATTCGATCGACCACTGTTCCTTTTCATACTTAGTCAATTTTATGCTTGCAGTTGTTGGGTTGGCGCTTTCAAATTCTGTTGCTTCTTGTTCCGTGATATACATTTTCCACTCAAAATTTCTATGATCTACAATTCCACCACAGACTCTATCCTTTTTCCCTTTTTTTCTTCCCATGTATTATGGGACTATAAAGTATGGACATGAGATTTTATAGAACATATACAGAGTCCACATTCCATACGTACCACTTTTTGGATCGTGGGTTCTTGGACAGGTGGACTCAAAATTGTCCTCCATTGTTCTGTGCCCTGCAAATAGCACCCATAATTCTTTTATATACAAATTGGATGCGGAATTCCCAAAATTATGCATTCCATACAGATTTGACTGACCGCTGTTCATTTTCATACTTAGTTAATTTTATACTCGCGGTTGTCGGGTTGGCGCTTTTGAACTCTGTTGCTTCTTGTTCTGTGATATACATTTTCCACTCAAAATTTCCGTGATCTACAATTCCACCACTGACTCCTTTGTCCTTTTTCCCTTTTTTTCTTCCCATGTATTATGTGATATATCGACATGATACTTTATAGATCATGTACGGACTCTGCATTCCATACGTAGCCACTTTTTGGATCACGGGTTCTCCGGTGGGTGGGCTCAAAATTGGCCCTCCATTGTTTTGTGCCCTACAAATAACACCTATAATTATGCGATATACAAATTGACAAGTGGACCTACGGGCTGGCTGGCTCAACATTGCCCTTATTTTCAATACTAAATTATCTCTTACTAGTGACAATTGGACACACTGGTACAAAATAGTTGGCATCACACCCTCTGCAATAAATAAATTGACTACCATCTTCCAACATCGTTCTCTCTTTCGTGTCATAGATTATGCATTCAAGTGTTCTGATTGATACAATTTGAACGTCAAGGCCTTGTGTCTTCTAGAGAGACCTTGTCAGTCTGTTTTGGATCCTCCTGTTGTCGGGTTCACGAAATGTCCAATTCTTGGATATTGTTTTGGGTTGGCCCTTTCGAATTCTTCTGGTTTTTCTTCCATAATATACATCTTGCACTTGAAATTTTCGTTCTCTACAATTCCACCGCACACTCAACATTTTTTCCCTTTTTTTCTTCCCGTGTGTTATCGCCTCTTGGTTTTATACTTAATTACTTTTCTATGATCGTGGGTACCAACATTTCCGGGATGACATATCTTCATTTCCATCTATATATTGACATGATGAATCTGATTGACCGTTGTTCCTTTCTATACTTCACCAATTTTATGGCCACTCTTGCCGGGTTGGCGCTTTCGAACTCTGTTTCTTCTTGTTTCATGATATACATCTTGAAATCAAAACTTCCGTCATCTACAATTCCACCATGGATTCCTCGAACTCACAAGCTTCATTCTACCATCGTTTAGAAATGTTTCAAAGTATCTGTCACTACCTTCCATCCCCACTAACTTCTTGTCATTCCTAATATACATTTGTTGTGCTCTTAATAGTGAGAAATCAACACAATGGTTCGAAACAATTGGCATCTGGCCCTCCGCAATATAAAAATTGACTATTAGGTTCACATATTGTACTCAAAAGTTTCGTAATCTACAATTCCACCGCGGACTCCTTAGTCCCTTTTCCCTTTTCTTCTTCTCATGGATTATGGATTTTTGGTTATATACTTAGTCACCTTTCTATGATCATGAGTTCCAGCATGGCGGGCTGATATATATTTATGTCCATATATATAATCACATGACAAATCCGACCGACTGCTGTTGCTTTCCATACATAGCCAATTATATGGCCGTGGTTGTCGGGTTAGCAGTTTCGAACTCTGTTCCTTCTTGTTCTGTGATGTACATCTTGCACTCAAAACTTTCGTGATCTAAAATTCCATCACGACTCCTCAAACTCGCAAGCTTCATGCTACCACAGTTCACAAATGTTTCAAAGTATCTATCACTGCCTTCAATCCCCACTAGCTTCTTGTCCTTCCTAATATACATTCGTTATGCTCTTACTAGTGACAGTTGCACACACTGATATGAAACAGTTCGCATCTGCTCCTCTGCAATATACAAATTGACTACCAGGTTCTGACATCATCCCCTCTTCCATGTTACAAATTATGCATTGAAATGTTTTGAATGATAAAATTTGACCGTTGGGACCTCACGTCTTCTGGGGAGACCTTGTCAACCTATTCTGGATCCTTGTATTGATAGGTTCATGAAATCTCCAATTCTTAGTCACTGTTTCAGGTTGGCACCTTTCAACTCTGCTGCTTCTTGTTCCGTGATATACATATTGCACTCAAAATTTCCTTGATTTACAATTCCACCGCAAACTCCTTATGTCCTTTTTCCCTTTTCTTCTTTCCATATATTATCGCTTTGTGGTTATATGCTTAATCTCTTTTCTATAATGGTAGGTTCTAGCGTTGGCAGGATGACATATCTTAATCTCCATCTATATCCTCACATGACGAATCTGACCGACTGTCATTCGTTTCCATACTTAGCCAATTTTATGGCTGCACTTGTTGGGTTGACACTTTCAAACTCTGTTGCTTCTTGTTCCGTGATATACATATTGCACTCAAAATTTTTGTGATTTACAATTCCACTGCAGACTCCTTAGTCCTTTTCCCCTTTTCTTCTTCCCATGTATTATCACTTTGTGGTTATATACTTAGTAGCTTTTCTATGATCATGGGTTCTAGCATTGGCGGGATGACATATCTTCATATCCATCTATATCCTCACATGACAAATCTGATCGACCATTGTTCCTTTCCATACTTAGCCAATTTAATGGCCGCGGTTGTCATGTTGATGCTTTCCAACTCTGTTGTTTCTTGTTCCATGCTATACATCATGCACTCAAAACTTTCATCATCTACAATTCCACCATGGACTCCTCGAACTCACAAGCTTGACTCTACCACGACTCACAAATGTTTCAAATTATCTTTTACTGCCTTCCATCCCCACTAACTTCCTGTCCTTCTTGATATACATTAGTTATTCTCTTACTAGTGATATACAAATTTCCCTCTGGACTGTCCTACCATACCCTCTTCAGTGTTACGCGTATTTCACTCAAAAACTTCCGAGACATACAATTTGACCCTCGCGCTCTCACCTCTAATGGTTGTACCTTGTAACCCTATTTTGAAGCTTCTTTTTCCCATACCTGTGACCTATGTACTTTCTTAGTATGCAATTAGAAACCTTTCATGGTAACAACTAACCATGCAGGAATCGTCAACATTTTAATTAATGAGCTAAACACTCGAGGAGATCTCCCATTATCACATTGTACTCATGGTATTTGTCTCTAAGGAAAATCCTTCTTTCCTTCCATGCCACATCACAGACAAGATATTTGTTGCTGAAATACCAAGGCAATACAACCACTGGTTGCATTTTTTCCATGACAAGAAAAAAAATAGTTCATTCCTCTACCTTGGAAAGTCGGAGACTTCGTGTGCAGAAACGTCAACAAGATTGATGAATTTGTCAGCCATTTCAAGAAATTGAATCTAATGTATGCTAAAAGGATAAAAGGGTTTGACCTTAATGGGAAATTTCGAGAACATTTACATGCAGTTGGCTTTAACTACTCTTTTATCCATAGACACCTGACTGAAGACAGGGATAGTGACAACAACAATGCTACTTCTGGAAATTGTGACACAGAGACATTGCAAAGCATGATTGAATTGTACAGATAACAGGGAAAAGTATCCAACGAGAAGAGTGCCAGTCCCCTGCTAGCACTCCCAAGAGCATGACATCATGGAGCATCACTTCAACGACCCACCCCAGTAAGAAAGAAACCCACAAATATTTGAATGGAGGAGGATATAAGAACCCTCCTCGCATAAAAATTGATAGTTCTCACAAAATTCCACTGACGAAGAAGAGAAAAAACAATGCAAGGCAGGTGGACAAAACAGAAATTGAAAGTGAATAGGTGAAACTTGAAATTTAAACTAAGCACATGCACAAAATTGGGTCTTCTGCAGTGGAAATAACCGAGACCAAATTTTTTGACGAAGATGAATCCTTCGTATTCTAGAGCACTATTTTTGATAGCCAATCTAAAAGTATGGTCATTGAAAAGAGACATGTAACTAACAGGAAAGGAAAATATCGCACAAAGATTACCTTTAGGAAAATGCGGCCGTCTCAAATCTCCCTATTTCACCAAGTAACTGGTGATGCTCTTAATGATTCCATTGGAGGAATTGAAGTGGAAAATGCCAGAGTGAAAGAACGCCTCAATGAATTTGAGCAGGCTTTCATTGCAACCCCAAAATTTGCCAACGCTTTAGAAAAACATGTGCCTGCTACCACTGCAACCAAGATGAAAGTATGCTCTACCCTCCTTGCATGCTCTAGAGCCCTTGTAGAGAATAACATCAACAAAACAATGCAACTAGTTACTGAAGCCTGGGAAACATCGCAAAATTTAGTTTCCTTTGGAAAGAAGGCAAATGATTTGCTCGAACATTTGAAGGTGAATTCAAAAAATGATCAGCGTTTCTGTGAAGAGGTGCTGGCCCATTTTTCCAACCATGACATCAAAACATCGGAACTAAAAAGAAGACAAGAGAAACTCCCCTCCCCAAAGAGGACCAAAAAAGTAAAAGCATGCTGGCAAAAGAAAGTTAAGAACCTGGAGCTCATTGTTGAATCATGTAAACAAGCCATATCATAAAATGAAGATTTATTCACAAGCCCGATCCAAATAGGCTTAGCTGGAAGTACCAATGAGGTTCAAGACCCAAACTTAATTCTCAAATACTTGACAATCACCAAAGAATCTTTCCATGAACAACTTGATATTTTAAAGGGGTTGTTTTTCGAAAAGTTTTACGGCATAGTTGAACATCGTGTAGATGAGCTCGAGCACTGGGTACTGGACTATGTGGCACACAATGAAGAAAATGAACAGAGTCTGCATAGTATTTCAATGGATCTAAGGAAATTAGAAAACGACCTTTAAGACATAGAAATACGGGATGAAATCAACATGCCCCCCATGAGAAGCTACATCGAAGAATGGTTCCAACAGAGAATGGACGACCTCGTCCGAGAAGGGAAACAATTGATAGACACGACTCCACTGACCATCGACGACAGAAAAAAAATGCATCGGCTTCATAGTAAGTCTATATTGGCATCTTATTTTCCTTATCAATCTAGTTTAAGTCTATACTATCATCTTGTTTTCTTTATCAATCCAGTTATTACCTCTTTAAATAGAAAACTGTAACCAAAGACTCACAACTTCCAATTTCTTCTTTTCAGGTCTTCCTCTCTACTGTTGCACACTTCTTCTTTTGACATTCCTAATTCTTGTACTTATTTCTTTTTATGGTTAGCAGGAGTCCCAATCCCAGTCTATATGACAAACGCATTTAAATTTCTAGAAATATGTAACCGACATTATTAATTTTTGATAAATTTCAAAGAAACTTGATTCAGAATGCCTTTATTGTATGCTAAATTTTTGGTGTCCAGGAACCTTTCTTGTTTGTTCCAAAGAAAACTAATTCGGGGATGCTACATTTTTTGTGTCCTATTGTATGCTAATTTTTTTTTGTCTGGGAACCTTTGTTGATATAACAGATGTTACTACTTTCAAAGAAAACTAATTCAATAATGCCTTTGTTGCACAACATTGTTACTATTATATTGTTTTAAAGAAAACTAATTTGGAAATGCTAATTTTTTTGTGTTTTTGTCCACGAACCTATGTAACATACATTATTACTATTCTATTGTATGCTACATTTTTTTTGTCCAGGAACCTTTTGAATGTTCTTATAACAAACATTCTTACTAGGAACCTTATTATTATTGTACACTAATTTATTTTTGTCCAAGATCCATTTAAATCTTTCCTGTACTATCAAACTTAGATACTAGGAACCTTTGTTGATGTACTATACATTAATACTTTTTGATAAATTTCAAATTAAACTAATTCGGGAATACTAAATTCTGCATGGATACCACATGTACTTCAACTTGCTACCCACATGTTTGTACTCGGTCGAATTTATTCCCATTCCAACCTGGCAGGGACTACGCTGCCATGCAACACTTGTTGTATATTAGTTAACTAGTTGACTATAAATTTATGATGTTTTCCAAAATTTAATATTATATTATTAAATTTTTGTCTTTTAAAAAAAAATAAATCATTTTTATTTATTTATTTATTTCCATTAGTCCTGAACCTCTTATTGTTGAAATGACTACAAGAATTTATGACTCTGTACCAACCGTACCACCTCTACGTACCACCTCTACTCTACTCTTTTGTCCATACTTGTAACCGATCAAAACCATCCTTGAAAATAAGCTCGAGTGTGTGTTTTCATTTGGCCTTTCACCATGTTCGTCCTCATTTCACCTCTCCTTTTTATATTTTATTTTTAAATACACATCACACTTCCCCATACTAGCAGTTTTTATTGAGTGCTTACTCGTATATCCATGATTTCTCACTGTATAAAATGGTGCCTATATTGTGGAACCCATCTACCAGTGTCATTTACTTCACCATATTTGTTTCTGCATAGACTTAACTAGTTTCTTACACTACCTTTATTGGTTGTGTGAGTACGTATTCATCTTGTCTTTCTCAATAGTGTTACATGGCAATTTAGTTACTTAGCAGGGACTAAGCTGCCATACAAAGTGTTTTTCATTTTAAATATTTTTTTCATAATATTTATATTAATATAAAATGTTTAATACACAACTTTTATTAATATAATGATATATTATTTATAAATGAAAATTTTATTTCAATGGATAATACAATGAATTGTTTTGGAAATGTTATATGTTTCATCCAATATTTAATGGGCTA